>JAZHYW010053485.1:0-135898 GCA_037355805.1 Ixodes ricinus
AAAACCGAAGAATTTAGCGCCTTTTGTGTTAAACCGAGGTCCCCGAAGGCACTACAGAGGGGGTGGGCAATAATTCAACCATGATTGAATCAATTTGATGTGGCCCTCTTTGATGTCGATTGGTACATTTTGTCTCGATTCGACGTCTCGACTTGATGGGCATTTTTGACCCGATTGGACATTTCATGTCGATGGACATTTTGACTCGATGAACATCTTGACCCAGTTGGACATTTCGTCTCGATCGACGTCTTGACACGGATGTCACGTGTCCTTTTGGACAATTTGACCCGATGAACATTTCATTTCGTTGGACATTTTGAAAACAAGCCCCAGCATCGACATCAAACTCACCATCTTCAAAAGCCTTCACGCAGGTGTTTTCGACCAGGGGCATGGCGAACTCGCTGTGACAATGACGCCTAACATACCGCTCCCGTTTACTGCGCAAGTTAGTAAGCAAAACTTCCTTTCGTCTGATAAACGTAACTACGCTTACCTAGTTTTGCCGTGCCCACGAATGTTTCTTAAGATGTCTCCTAAGCGGTTATTTGACTTATTGTTACTTCTCTGTAGAGGTGTTGAGCGTAACCCCGGTTTGATGTCTAAGGCAGACACCAAGTCACTACCCAAGATTCAGTCCACTCGTTTGGGAAATGCACTCAGGACAGGCAGGCGTGTTAAGTCAACTCAAAGAAATCAGTGATCAACAAAATTCAGCAAAATGAATCGATTGCGGCTCTGATCGCGGGTGTTGGAATGAAAGAAAATAATATTGCAAGTGGCAACTAAAAAATGAACTCGACGGATCAAATTGAGACGAAGTTCGAATCTGTTCTTTCTGAATTAGCGTTTCTCAAGCGATGTTCGGACACGCCGAGAAATCGTTCCCGTCAATCACACTTGCTCGTCTTTGGCCTAAAGACTCCGCCAGGGAATCGAGGGCTGAATCTGAAAAGCTGTTTTTGGATTTTTGCTCGGACAATCTTCACGTACAAATTATTACGAAGACATGTGTTAATATTAAACCACTGCGGTAACTTTATAAATATTTCATTATAATTTAGAATAGCAAGTCAGAGCAGCCCACGGGCGCTGTATTACTTGAATACATCATATGGCTTACATAAACAACAAGCCGCAAGAATGTATACTTCTATTTTGAGACTTCGCATATATTCAATAACTAGTACAACATTATATGTCGGAATGAATCCCGGGTTCTGAAGGTACAAAAATCTCGGACTTCGGTGTTTATGACAACAAGATAAACAACAATGGGAGACGTGGAAGGGTCAAGCCAGTTGTCATGTCGGGAGTTTACAAAAAGATGAGGGAGTTTAAAATCAAATTATTTCTATTGTTTTCAGACCAGCAGGCGTCCCTGGGAAAACCTAACACTTGCTTTTCGCACCGAAAAAATAAACGACATCGCGGAGATCTCGAAACCGTCAAAACGTTCGATTGCAGAGATGACGAAGTTTCAGGACCAACCGTCATCTTATTCAAAAGGTTTTAAGTGATTTTCTGAAAATTTCAATGGAAAAATGATGGCCAACGGAGCTCTCGAATACATGGAGCTCTATGGCGCCAGAAACCGAAAATGGGCGAAAATAGACCCATTTTCCCATTGAACATTTCAGCAAATCACTTATAACTTTCAAATTAGATATCGGTTGGTGCTGAAACTTTGGCTGGCATCTTGCTCGAACGGCTGGGGCTACGTTCTGACGGACTTTGAGCTCTCCGCGATGTCTAGTTTATTTTTGCGGTGCGAAAAACAGGGTTCGGTGTTTCTCGCGGACGCCCGATATATCCACAAGCTCTGAGGACACGCTCGTGTGATACTGTCCGGCGACTTTCCCAAAAACCGGCGGACGAGCGGGCGCGTCCTGCCTCATCTGCTCTTGTTTATATACATGGGACTCTCCGTTGGACCTGATTCAACTGTTTGCTCGGCTCTCGACAAGCTCGTGTCCCTCCAATCACTTCGAGATTCTCAGCACTCGCTGCTTCTTCTTTCTTCGGGCCCTCTTCCACCCTCCCCTCGCCCCTTCTCTCGTTGCTTGTGCTTCTGTTGTCGTGACTTTTTATTTGGATTCTCTGACTGCGTCTGTTCCCCGCAGTCATCGACCAAGAAGTATCCAGACGCCAGCTGCTCGTGAAACCTGATTGACTTCTGTCTTCCCCGCGGTGCCGCATCTCGCCTCTTCCGGCTCCTTTCGCGTTTGCGCCTGGGAGCTCCAGGGAATAAGTTTTTCTTTTACTTTCATGGATACATTCGGCTGTTCGGTGTCTCTGAGGTTTTCGCTTTCGAGTCGTGGAACGTCTTGCAGCATGGTTCGAGCAATGAGCTTTTTATGTATTTTGTTGTTTTTTATAGGCTTTGGGGAAATGAAGGTTGTGGGGGGGGGGGGGGGGGCTAATGGAAGGTCATATTGAATTTGGCTGGCGGATCAAAAATAATTTCTGCAAAATGTTTCAAATTTGGGAGTTGGTGTTCGTGATTGAATGGAGAGTTGGTGCTTTAAGAAAATAAAAAGTTAATCCACGTCCTTTTAGCTAAAGTTCAAGTTTTATTTGGTTCGTTCTTCGGAAACAACATGACAAAAATGTAATGCGTCGTCGTAAACATTTACCATATTTTTTCTTCTGTATTTAGGGCATATGTTGGTTGATTTGATGGAATAAAAATCGTAGTGTTACTCGTGAAAAGAATGGCACCACCATCGCAATTTGTGCTTACACAAACTTCTAACATACCTTTCTTTGAACAAAATGTGTAGGCGTGTAAAGGGTAGAAAAACGATTTTAGTCTGAAATAAAGAGTGTAAAAAAAGTGTGAAAACATTTTTTCCTGAATTTTGTTGCTTTCTTTTATTCGCGACTTAGGATTGGTGGCCCAGGCAATAAAGCAAAGTCTCAACATGGGACTAAACGGCGTTAAAAAAAAAACTGGACAAATGATAGGCGGACATGCGGGGGTGCGGTACCTTTTTTAATTATTATATATTACAATATTCCTTACCGCTCAATAAAGATTTCTCCGTATTTGGCTGGCCTGCATGGATGCACCATGCATGTTTCGAAGTCCTCCCCTCCCCCCCTCCCCCACGCACACACACACACTATTTTCAAGCGCTTGCAATTACGTACGTGGTAACGTTAATTCGTTTTATTTTAAAGTTGCAAACGGCTTAAAAAGAAAGGCTTTGTTTGTAGGTTTAACATGATGAAAAAAACAGCGACAGAAAACGAGGACCACAAAAGGAAGACTTTCGACAAGAAACAGCGACAAAAAACGAGGACCACCAAAGGAACCCTTACGACAGGACAACTCCTGTAGTTTTGACGAGTTTCTTTTTGTGGTACTTGATCGTTTTTTGTCACTGATAATCCCATCATGTTAAACTATTACCAAATCGCCGAGTTCAGCACTCTGATACAGTTTGGGAGTTGTACATCTTTCCCAGAAATGACCGATACTGATCATCATCTAAGCAAACCGGTTCAATCGCAAAATCGCATCGCAGAAACTACATGCAATTTCCTTTATCGGAATTCAAGTCTCAGCTCACGAACCCTCCCGAAGTTCCAACACGTCTTCAGGCTATTTAAAGATTCCCCTAAGAGTTTCTGGTAGTTTAAAGCGAATATCCCTTAGGATCACATACCTCGTGAGTGAGCTAAAGAATTCCGCGGCGGAGTCGATCCGATTCAGGCTACGGAACATTGCACACGCAACTTCGTTCCGCATCCGGCCTTGCTCAATGGCAATTTACTTCCACGCACCACGATTACTGGAGATCATTAACACGTCGTTCCGGGACACTACCCTCTCCCGAAAATTCCCATCTGGATGTCTTTGCCCTAAAGGAGCAAAGAAGCTCGTGCGCAGGACATGCAAACATGAGTGCTTCATGCCGTATCTGAGTTCGAGGAATTTAGATGGGGATGAAAACGCTGTTCATATTGTGCGACTCATGCTGTTAATAACTTTTCTGGGCCCATACAACTTTAGAAAACGATTGTGTCTCATTACCTGGTTCAAAGCGCATCGGTTTACAGTAGCAAGAGTGGGCCTCTGTTTGCACACCACGCGTACTTCACCTAATCGTCTAAGAGACATGCGCTTTCAAGATATCTTCACCGGAGAAAGATCTGTGTCATGAGCTAAACGCTCAGGATGTTACTTTTTAAAAAAGACATGCCTCCAGAATGCGCCTCTATTTTAATTTAGGGGTGCTATATTGTGTATTTTTCTTATATCACTTTATGATACGCCCAACTGACCGCAGCATTGGCACTTACCCAGTGCAAACTGGTTCTATGCACCGAAAGCGTCATGAGAAACAGTTACCCGATTGATCATATTGGTCATTGCAGGGGAAAGGGGGGCCGGGGGGGGGGGCGGTGTTCCTAGGCGTCTCTATATATAACGCGAATTCACGCGCAGGAGAAACCACCCCATTCCGCACAGCATGAGGCCGGTTCCTCGTAGTCGTATTAAGCTGGATTCACTGTAGCTGGCGGCAGGCCCCGCTGTGCGGAATTAAGGCGATTTTCCGCCGGCACGCTGTCCCGTTATGAGGCGATTGCGTGTGTCCGGACTTCGACGAGGAGGGCACCGAAGGGTGCATTTTAATTTCACGCTCCCCCGCGCTCGATCACGGAACACTGGTCTACGGGCCGACTCCTCGTCCCTTCACGTGCTGTTGATGGAGCGATCCCGCAGGCATCGAGAGTTGTACAGCACGCTCGCTGCTGAAACCGATGAAGCTGCGCGGGAGTTCGGTGGCTCTTTGCGTGACTGCCGAGGTAGGGGCCATCGATTCGAAAAACATGGCTACAGTGTCGAGCAAACTTTAATGATGCGTATTTGGACGGCAGCTTCCGGTTGAGGGCGCACGCGATCGCCTATTTAAATTCTAAGTCGGTGACAAATACGGCTATTGTTGCTGCTTCAGATTTTGTGGGCGCGATGAGTTCAGAAATTTGG
The DNA here is from genome assembly GCA_037355805.1 of Ixodes ricinus. Classification (NCBI taxonomy): domain Eukaryota; kingdom Metazoa; phylum Arthropoda; class Arachnida; order Ixodida; family Ixodidae; genus Ixodes; species Ixodes ricinus. The sequence continues at coordinate 5,000 of JAZHYW010053485.1, forward strand.
AGAATTTGAAGAAAGTTTTCAAGGCGATTCTCATTTCGCGGGGAAGGCAGGCGAGCTGCTCATACTGATGGCAAAATAACTAGCGGTCTGGAGAGGGAGTGAGCTAGCAACACGAGCGATGCTCTTTCCCGCCCTGGTGGCATTTAGGGCCGACGGGTCAATGAAAGTGTTGACAAAAGTTAACTTGATGAATTCGTTCCGAGACATGTTTGCCGTTGTTTCAGAAAAGAGGTAAAAAAGAAACCATGGTGACATCTTTCTGGTACAATGGGTTGTTCGTTCCACCTAGTTCAATAAGAAAGGTTTTACCTTGGCTTCTGACATACTGCGGTTTGTAGATCGGTATTAAATAAAGTAGCCGCTTCCACTCCAGCGATCGAGAAACAAAGAAGCTCTGCAATCAAGTCTAACTTTCTTAAATCAATGAACATCACAATGGCAGTCATTTTGAGAGCATCGTCGCGTCAGCCCCTTTCGCTGTTGCAACTGAGGTATGAGCGCATGTGAATCCCAGTCTTAAGTCGTAGTCACATATAAAATCAGTATGAAGAGGGGAATGGAGGCATGCTAGCACTCCGTAGAACCGGTCTTGTCGCACACATCATACGGTGCGTGTCTTGCAGGCGTATGCTGCCAAAGCACTTCGCACTTGTAGAAACAGGCAGCGGCAAAGTACTTTCGCAAACTCTGAAGTTTTATTCATCGCCACTCATGAGAAACTGTAGTGTTACCTCCTGAACCTGTATGAATTATATTATAAACTGCATGTAATGGTTTTGCAACACTAGATCGATCATTCACAGTATTTATAACACTGCATCGGATCACATTATTGTTTTAATAATCCTCACTATAAATAGATGCAATACTCGCCTCATTAAGAATGAGCGTGTAGAATATTTATTTATTTCTTACAGATTACGTTAATCTAAAAGAGTGTCGCTATTTCTCTGATACTGAATGTACAAAGGTTGATTTCAAAATAACCCAAGAGTATATTTAACACTCGGCTTCACTGAAGTACACCAGCTGTAGTTGATGAAAGTAACCAAGATCATCGATCATTTCTTCTATGTTTCCTGCCACTAATCTGCTTTCTTCTTTTGTTTCATTGTTAATCCTCCTCCCACACGTACTCCAGAAAGATACTTGTTTGTGAAATGGAGACCCCATGATTAATAAATTAGACTAAGATATCACATGCGAAATTCCTACATGCAAAACTGTGACTTGGCTGCAAAAAAAAAAGAGTTTTTAAATTATACAAGTAAGTGGTCGATCTGTAAATGCTATGCATATAAATGTTTACTGTTTAATCGCCATGTGTTGTGCTTAAGCAGTGTGGCTCTTTAAAGTATTACTTGGAAATTTGAATCCGCGGAATTGAAGTCCTGCTCGCCTCCCGCAAAATATCAATGCATAATAAGTTCATGTCCCGTTAGAAACTTCGTTTTCAAGTAAGCATCTACTCAGGAGATTGCCCTAGTTACGCAGGGAAAGAAACAAATTCTTTTCGTCCTCTGCTTGCAATGAAGCTGCCTGATGTTTTTTTTTAAAATAATATTGAGTGTTTACTGTGTGTCTCATCGTGTACACTGTGTGAATTTATATTTGTACAACTGTTCGTTTTGTGTTTTTTGTCTCACAAATAATGGTTATACATAGATGCGATTAGTCCACTAATATCCTATGGGACACCCGGACACTGAGTGCAAATCATATTTTCCGCTTATATGTCCTAAAACTTTATCGCAAGTCAAACACATGCGTCTCATATTTTATTTCGCAACATGGGATGGAAGCTGGTTTGTGCAATGTAGTGAAGGGGCCGAGCGAATCATTAGGTACAGAAAATACTTCGCCTCGAAAGTGCAGTCAGCTCTCGAAGCTTACTCTGGTGCTTCTCTCGTTCAGCGCCCCAGAGTACAAACATCAATTGGCACATTTTGCAGTGAAAACATGTATTCGGTTTCTGGTCACGAACTGCGTTGCAATACTCTTGTCTTAAATTACGCGGAGAGAAGATATCTGCGTGCTCCTCAAATAGTGAAAATATCAGAATTCATTCAGAATAGTGATAAAAAACACTTTAATCCCTACAGAATGGGGAAATTGTACCAATACAAAAAGGGGGTTGAAGATATATTCCTAAATTTTCAATGTGCCGAAATACCCACACGAATTTGGTTTCAGCAATTTATTGATGATCGAATAACGTTGAATAGACGTATACAGCGAAATGAATTATCGTCTTGAGTTTGTGTTGCTCCCTACATTTATAAACTAAAATTCACAGTGGCGGTGATTGCTGAAGGAACCCAAACAGTCACTGCGAAGCTGATGAAATGGCGTGATTCCCCATTGACCCTGTGCGAACGGCTCTGGCGTAGTTGACAGGGTCCCACGTGTCTCGGGAGTTCCCATCGCGGTCGGGACACGGCCGCGGATCCCAGACGGGGGCGTGTGCTCGGTCGCCTCAGTCATGGCAGCAGCAGCCCCACCCTCGCGGCTCGGCTCTTCGACCTTGTGGCCGCAAGAAGCTCAACCGCTGCGCGCGGATAAAGAAGAGTTTTAGAATCGCGTAATGATCCTCGCGTTAAGCAGGGGCACTTGAGTGACTAAACGGGCGCCGCTAACCAGTTTCCATAGAAACTCATGCGCGGGCACTGCCGGGGCCGCATGGCACAGGTTCCCGTCACAGCATCCGAAGCAGTTGATATGGAATTTGTCGCACGGCGCCCGTTTTCGTCGCTCAAATGTCTCCTGCTTTAGAACTGCGTACGACGTGCGCATGCTCTCAATGGAAAGCTGCAGAGGCCTGAAACTAGCACTTTTAGAATGGCGGAAGCAAAGGCATACGTAAGCGCTTAATGTGCCATCTATGTGTGCCTATGCAAACTGCTACAAGCAATCCAAGGACGGTATTCGGTTCAGCCAATCCGATGCCACCAATCTCATAGCTAACAAATTGTCGACAATCACTTTCGGGGTGGCGGCTGTGGGCGTGATCTGTCACTTTTTTTTAAACTACACGGACAGCGGTGTGAGGTATGGTATGCAATTTTATACCTGGACAAACCTCGTGTTCTTCCACATCCGACGAAAGCAGTGAGAAGGGCACTGTGAGACCGCTGCGTGAGCACGCAAATATCGAGAGCGGGTATGCATGCGCAACAAAGAAGGCTGCGTTGCGTGCATATGGCGCATGCGCTGTGTGGAGCACGCAACGCTAACGCAAGCACAAATGCACAGTGCTTGCGTTTGCTCCTATACGCAGAGCTAAAACTCTCTAATGACACCATGCCCTAACCAAGAGTCTTAAAAAAAGGAGTAAACACCAGCTCATGTTTACAAATAAATCGGAGCGCCCCTAGCGGACGCCATCGGCGCCGCGCATGCGCGATGGTGTGTGGGTAAGAAGCTAGCCGTCGCCTGTACAGAAACCATTGAAATGCGGTGTTGTCGGCGTCGGTGCGAGTCCCCCTGCCCTTTTTCGCGTTAGAATTGTTGATTCCAAGTCTTCCTGCCAATGTCTGACTACTTGAGCGGCCTCAGTGGAGTTACCGAGGCTTGTTACACCGCAAAACTTCGCGTGAATAATGTGACATGAGGCGATTCATTCCGCGTTGACGCCGCAGAATGTACGCTAAAGCCTGATTCGCATGATGACATTTCGCTCGCAATTTTCAGTCGCGACGTCGCTCGGGTTGCAAAAGCGTGAACCGTAGCTTAGATGGTCGACGTTGATACTGAAAATCGCAAGCAGAATCAGACCAAGTGAATCAGGCATAACAAGTAGGTGATGGCCACTGGTAACAGTGATCGATATCTCCTTATATATACTGTTTACATGGGGCCTGCTTACCAACCTTCAAACTTAAGTCTTTTAAAGCCTGCACTTACTTCTTATCGCAAGTACCGGGCCAACATTTGGTCTACGGGCCAAGTCGTCTAAAAGAGCAGACGACAAGCAGAAACGTTTGAAAGAGCAGACAACTGTTCGAACGACCAGGCGGCCGTTTGAACGTGGAGACGCACTCAACGTAGTCCGCAGGTGGTCCGTACAACTTGGCGGTTTTCCGCCGTTCATGTTGGAACAAAATAAATAAATCTGATGACCACAACTATCCGTGAATTTAACGTAAAGTGCTTCCCGCCCAAGTAATCGTGGTCCGACGGCGTCTGGTTTTCCTTTTCACGGCACATATCCACGTTCTCGGACAAACCGAGCACATAAAATTAATCTTCGAACCTTTGTCAACTCTTTGGGTATAACCCCAGTCGCGGTTTTGACGAGAAGGCAGGTTTTTGTTTGATTCCTTTCAAAACAACGCAGGAATACACGTCTCACATGGGGACTTCCGTCCACAGCCCATGACCTGAAGTGCGCCCGACGCGCCACCAGCGCGCAACCACCGCGCCATGACATGACAGAGTTGAGTTCGGGTATACCGGGTGTTCCATTTTATTACGAACACAGTTATTACAAAAATCCGTAAAGGATTCACTAATACAGTTTTTGGAGGTGAGTTATACGGCCAAAGGGGACATCATATAGGTGACTAATCTTTGCGATAAGTCTAATAATTAACTAAACTTCCTTAATTAACTTGTAATTAGTAAAAATAATCATATGGTTTTAATTAAGAACATGCTGAGAATAATCGAAAACCTCTATACCAGTCAATTTTAGAACGACTTTAAGCTCGAGTGAAACTCGGGGCGCACCAAAGTTACCATTCTTGCAGCAGGCGCAAAGCTAGCAGTGACGGAACGCGATGATAATCTAATGATTCGCGTTTTGCCACTGCGAGAGAGCTGGCCTTTTCCCCATCTGCCTGCAGAGAGAAAAACGCCTCGTTCCTCCCTTCTTTTGTCCACTCGGGGGCGAGTCCCTAGAAGGAGGGAGGAAACGCCGTTGCTACTTTTTTCCTTCTTTTTCTTTTTTACTTAGAGTGTTATGCCCAAGTACAGGAGTTTCATGGAGCGCGGATTCGGTGCGCGTATCACTAATGGTGAATTTGACAGACGACTCCTACGGGTATCGGCGCTTTTTTGTTAAAGGACAATGCCAGGAACAAAAGAGGGGGCAAGGTACCATCAGAAAATTGTTTTAGCCGTGATATCAGGTTTTATGATGTCCTTTTGATGACCCTATGACCGGGAAGGAAACTTGAACATGAATTAGAAGGGTCAGAAGAAAAGTGACAGACAAATATCATGATTAATACGCACTAGTTCGCCTGCGCTTTGACAATTTTACATTAAATATGTCACCTGTGGGGCTTCTTCCGTCTTGTATAATAAAGACACATGTTTACAAGTTTCGTTTTTATTTATGAATACGATTGACCACTGAGTAGCGTCAGTAAGATGTTTTTGAGGAAATTACGCTTAAAAAAACAATCTTTGGCGCAGTTTAGAGCACAGAAATACACCTTCTGCTGCGTGCATGAAACAGTACCACAGTGTCAAGTAACCTATTGTTTACATTCATGAGTTAAAAACAGTTGATCAAAAGGAAGCTCCGTACACAGATTATCGGTTTCGTTAAATGGGGTGTCGAACCTTGCAACGCGACATTTTTGAGACATAATAGAGCACTAGGTTTGCCAAGATTGGCAGACGAGGTAATAATATCGTAACAAAGAAATATATTGCATATTCCCAAAATATTTATCGGAAGGGTTCCCAAAATATTTATCAGAAGTTTTGGAAAATATTTTCGCCTAGAGGCACTCATTCGATTCATCTTCAGGACGAAAACGGAGTCGCTGTATCTGAGCTTCATTGCGCTACTGTATTAAATAATTATTTCTCTTCTGTGTTCACCTGTGAAAATACCACTGATATTCCATGTTTACCCTTGTCCGACTTTGTACCTATGGCTTCCATTGACATTTCAGCCGATGGAATACTTCACCTCATAGAAAGATTAAAACTAGCGTCATCTTGTGGTCCCAATAATATAAACCCGAAAATTCTTAGCAATACCAAAGTTACATCTAGTGAGTGTCTTAAATTGATCTTTTCTCAGTCACTGGAGCAAGGTTGCTTACCCTTGGACTGGAAGCTGGGCAAGGTCGTTCCAGTCTTTAAAAGCGGCGATCGTAAGCTGCCCTCGAACTACCGTCCCATTTCATTAACCCGCATTGCGTCCAAACTTCTTGAGCATGTAATATTTTCTCACGTTATTTCCCACCTAGAAGAAAATAACTTTTTTTACAATCGCCAGCATGGTTTACAAGTTGCGAAACGCAACTCGTAGAGTTCACTCATGAACTTTTCACTAATACTGACTCACTAAGCCAAACAGATGCCTTGTTCCTTGATTTCTCGAAGGCATTCGACAGGGTTCCTCATCATCGCCTAATCGATAAACTTTCTTGTCTTGGCATTGACCCTCTTGTTGTCTCCTGGATACGTGACTTTCTTTTTCTCGTACCCAGTTCACTGTTGCTAACAACCATAAATCAAACTGCAGTCGCATTACTTCTGGGGTTCCTCAGGGATCCGTGCTTGGACCTTTACTGTTTCTAATATTTATTAACGATTTACCTAACTCAATCACGTCTAGCATCCGTCTCTTCGCGGATGACTGTGTTCTGTATCGCAAAATTAATTCCCACAATAACCATCTTCAGCTTCAAAGTGATTTAAGTTTAATTTATGCTTGGTGCTCCAAATGGCTTATGTCATTGAATATGTCAAAATGTAAGCTGGTTCGCTTTACTCGGAAAAAAACAACAAGCAACTTTTCATATTTTATTGGCTCCGACCTAGTTGACTCTACATCTTATTTTAAATACCTCGGTGTAACGCTGACAAGTGATCTAATCTGGAACAACCACATCGAAACTATTGTGGCAGAAGCTTCCCGGACTCTGGGGTACATCAAACAAAATTTGAAAGAAGTGCCCTTTCACTTACGTAAATTGGCCTACGAAACATATGTGCGATCGAAATTGAAATACGCATCAGCCATTTGGAGCCCACACCAAGCCTATCTCATCAGCCATCTTGAGTCCATCCAAAATCGTGCTGTTATATTTATCCTAAACGACTATTTCCCAACGACTAGTGTTTCATCTCTCAAACGTCAGCTCGATATCCAAACTCTCAATGTACGACGTAAAATAACACGCTTAAAGGGGCACTCAAGTGCTTTCTGAGATCGTCTATTTATAGTCATAACGCAATCCACGGGCTCTAAGCATCCTATAAATCCTAAAATTACATTCAAGGGCGGCCGATTTCCCTATTAAAAATCCAATCAAAGATCGGTGTTCTGCGCCGTGGCGCAAACCGTCAGGGGCGCTGTCGGACGGGAAGGCAGCAGGGAAGGGCGTGCGCCAGCCAATCACGAGTCCCGGCGTACTGATTTTGAAATGCGCGCGTATTTGGCGGACTGATTTTGAAATGTGCGCGTATTCGGCGGACTGATTTTTTCGAATGTGTGCGTATAGGACGGACTCATTTTAAAACGTTCATCGAATGCGGTTTCGTCGTATGGAAATTCTTCGGCGGACGGCAGATATCAGGTTCATCCCGTACGACGCCGCTTCTACGCGCGACGCCGACGCCTCGAACGCGCTGCATACGTAGACGACGGCATTCCAAGGCGCTGCGAAGCCAGCGAAGCGTCTTCGGCATCGACACCGGACTCCGGATACAAAAGAGAAGAACGCACTCAGCGACGGAACCCAGCGGCTCCGCAACACAGACTGATAGGTGATACGCTCTTTATTGTAAAACTCACATGTATAGTTGATGCCGGTTTTCTGTTTTAAGGTGCCAATGCGGTTGCATGCCGATGGAGATCTTTGTCAGGTTGTCTGCCGCCGGGTGTACCCTGCCGCCGTACGCAACCAGCAGGGCCGGCGCGCTGCGTGACGGCCACTTGGATTTCGACTCGCTGTGCCTCAGCCCGGGTGTGCTACGACTCGCTTCACACAGTAGACGCCACTATGGGCAGAAGAAAATGCGGGGCGACAAGGAACAGGTGAGTACGGTTTACCGATCGTGAAACTTGCAATCGGCGTCGACACCGTCTCAATCATCGGCGCCCGTTTTTCTTGCCGCACGTCCGCACGTTGTACCTTTCAATAGAAAACACTTAGCAATCAATTGCTTTTTTAATGTTCGCTTCACGTGTCTGTTTTTTGTTTGTTTGTCTTGTTTGCCGTGCGTTTTCGTCTTCTTGCCCATGCCTCCCAAGCTGCGAGCCGAGGATGAGGACTCCTCCAGCGACACGGAGTCGGAGTTGGGCTCCGGTCCGTCGTCGGTTGAGATCTTGGCCCTCAATGACCGTATGTCTACCGCCCTCGAGTTGGTGACGGAGCATTTAGCAGCCGTCACGGGCGGGACCGGCGGCCAGCGGCAGCGCGAGCCCGAGGGGCTCGACGACCGCAAGTCCGTCGCCGACTTCGTGGCGGTGCGGGGCGTCTACGCAAGAGCGTCCAGCGCCTCGGACGCGTAGCGCCTCGGATGCCTACGTGCTGAAGCGGATCTTCCCCCTTGCCTTGCCGGCGAGTGCGAGACGATGGTAGGTGTTGCAGATTCTAATTGACTGCACCTCGACCGGAAAGGGCTATATACACGACGCGAAACGTTTTGGTTCTCGTATAAAACTAACTGTCAAAACAAGATTTCCGAAGCTGTAAAGTAGCATAGTGGTAACGCGTCTGCCTCGTATGCAGCAGACCAGGGTTCAACCCTCCTTGTGGGTTTACCTTTTTTTTTTTCTCGAACATTGTTTTGTAGAGGCAGTTGGCAATATTTACATTTCTTTTCTATGATTAACAGTGAAAAGAATGAATGTTTTCGACGAAACTTCGCTCAACTAAATGGTATGGTCCTCCCTTTCCGGAGGTGCATGGGGAACTGCGGAGCTTTGGTTGCCGGCTGGACGCCGCAAAGGGGGGCAGGAGGGGGGGCTTGGGCCAAATGGCTAATACTGTATTTACTCGAGTAATAGCCACACTATTTATGAACAAGGCCCTTCCGTCTACTTTCCCACAGAACACATATGCAGCCAATTATTGCGTTGCGCATAAATAACAAAGCGAATAACCACATCGAGAACACGATTCTCCATACAAATGCAATCTTCACAGATGGTATCTTCGAACGAAAACATTATCTCTGTCTTGTAAACAGCTGGAACCATGCTGTCGATCGCGGTGATTGGCAATCTGCGTGCTCCGCGGAAAAACGAACCCTCAGGTTTTCTTCATAAACAGTGCGGCTATTACTCGAGTAAATACGGTAGTTTTGTAATCAGCAGCCGCATACTGTCGCAGCAAAGCGACGTGAATGCGGGGGTGGGGGGGGGGGTTACCGAGCTCCCAGTGATACACGCTTTGTCCAGCGTGAGCTCTCCGTGTCATTCATATAGCCTTATACCCGTGCTACACGGGCAACTCGAATGCCATATACAACGAATGAACGAATGACATTTGAACGATCGGCCAATCAGCGCGCGACACTCTGAGCGCGGGGCGTTCCACGCGCGACAGATCGCGAGCCCATTTGTCAATCACATGAATGTCATTCGTTGTAAATGGTATTCGAGTTGCCCGTGTGGCACGGGTATTAGTTATTCTATTTCCATTTCTTGAGGCATTCCGCCGCAGCTTCCGAGAGGAGTTCCTGGCACCGGGGTACGAGTCCCGAGTCCAGCGGAAAATCGAGTGTCGCACACAGAACCGAGAAGAAGGCCTTGTGGAGTATATTCGGGTCATGCAGGAACTGCTCAACCGAGCAGCGCAAGCTGCTCTCGAGTCGGAGAGGGTTACTCGCATTGTTCGTCAGTCACCCCTGTTACAACATGTATCTTCATGGGTACAACTACGACACCATTGAAGACCTCGCGTAGGAAACCATCCCGGCTTGCGTGGACTACAGGCCTCCCGCCCCCAGCTGCAGAAGCCTCCGAGCCGTCCTGTGCGTGGGTACCCCCACATGCGTCGACCAAGAACGAGCAACTCCGACTCGACACCTTCCTGAAAGGGTCTGTGCCAACCTCGCCTACTTGCCCCTCGCCCTGAACCCCCTTGACTGTCGTCGGGAGGTCCAATGTTTTTACAACAAGCTGGGTCGTCAAGAGTCTAAATTCCTAATCCAGGGAAGCCCCAGGCAGCTGGGATTGCCCCCCTCCCCCCAGGGGCCCGCACCAGGGCGAAATTTTGCAGCAGGTGCTGCAGACCTTCTCAAGCGGCCGGCTGCAGTCCCCCCACGGCGAAGGCCGGCTGCCTAACAGTCTTCGAGATCATTGAACGGCCAACAAATGCCCCAGCTTGGGCTGAGAGGTGGCTGGCAATGAGGGAATGAACCAGTGGAGTTGAGAGGCAGCGGCCAGTGTTGGAGAGACTGGGGTAATATTGGAAATAGAGCAGCAGAAGACCGTTGGCAGCCCAGTTCCTGCTACTACAGACAGTGTGTCCATTCTCGCAGCCAATGCCTGCACTGGTGGTGCCGGAGCCAGAGGAACCTGGGGGGCTATGTTGCATGTTTTGGACTCCCAGGCGACTAGGAGAAAGAAGTGACGTCAACAACGCTCTTTGGATGTTGATTGGTGGAGTCGCTGATGACGCCATGCGTGGTGTTGCTAAGATACGTTCATTCACGCCTACGTCACTTCCTTCTCCCTAGTCGCCTGGGAGTCCAAAACGTGCAACATAGCCCCCCAGGGGAACCAACAGGGCCCGCGACGCTGAAGTTGGAAATCTAGCTGCCGCCGGCCCAAGCTGGCGGCAGCGAGTTCCAGCCTCGGGATGAGCGAGTCGCCAGCACTTCTCTCGTCTGTGTCGCATACGACCTACAGATTGTGGGGACCGTTGGTCGCCCTTCCCCGATGGCCGGTCTAACGACCGTGGTTCGAAACGCTCGGCCTGGCTGTCGTGAGTTCCAACCTGTTCGTGAAGCGTAGGAGAGCCGCGCGGCTTGGGGTATCTCCTCCTGACTCTCTCCCGGGGGACCTTTTTCCGTCCCCCCGCTCATCCGGGAACCTAGTTGTTTTGGGTGAGGACGAAGCCCGGGAAAGGGAGGAGGTCGACGCGCGTGCCCGACTTCGGGAACGTAGGGGACTAATCCCGCGGATGCGATAGAGATTGGACGTGTTGCAAAGGACTTCCTTTGCCCGCTCTGGACTGCGCTCTCGGGACAGTGTCGACAGGGCCTTTCATCTGACCTTGTCGGCACGGGGGTTTTTGGGACAGTGTGTCTTTTGGTGTTCCAATAAACACCGTTGGACCCAGTCCTATTGTGGTACGTGCTCCTCCTTTTTAGAGAAGCGGTCAGTTGTGCGGCTGACGTTCGGACCCGCCCGTAGCGGTGTTCTCGAGAGAAAGCTGCGGGGTGTGGGAGTAGGCTTGGCGTCTCCTGATTAGAGACCGCCGCTGAACCCTTTGGTTACCACCACCCGTGACCATCCCACAAGATCAATGCATCCACATGACACTTTGGCTACTTGCTGTTTCCTTTGCCACCCTTCTTGATAACGGAGCAGAAAGTTTGCTTATTGGAAACTTTTTTGAGCTGTGCAAAACAAAAAAAGAAACGCTTTGTTCCTAAAATACACTTCTGCAGTGCGCTGTAAGGCTCGGCATTCTATTCGACTAAGAGGCACGCTAACATTTTCTTCATCTGCCAGGCTTGAACGCAGCAATTACCTTTTGATGGAGATTTTATTGCAGGCGAAAAATGTTTGCTCGACTTTGATGTTGGCGGCTATTGGCTGGATGGACATTGAGCTGGATGAAACCCCCTTCACCAGGCGAGAGGATTGCATTACCCGCGCAACTCTCCCGGCTCTCTGTACGACAAGGTTTGCTGCAGCCTTTCCTGCCGGTGTCTGAGACGCCCTGCAGGTGCGTCCAGCGTCCAGGAAACAAAAGCAACAGCTAGAAAGCATCTTGCAGCCATTTCCACCAATGTACTACACGGAAGTTCCGGGAAAGACTGATGTGCTGCTGCATCGAATCGAGACTGTCGACGCTCGACCAACTGTGGTGCAACCCAAAGCCCCTCATCGTCCATGTACGAGCTCTCCTGAATGCAGCACTACAGGAGTGGATTGACACCAGAGCTGTTTGCTACTCGCAGAGTCATTGGGCTTCTCCCGTCGCAGCCTCAACGCTGTAATGGTGAGAGATCCATACCAGTTTCCCTTGATCGACTCGATCATGTACGCGATCGACAACACGAAAGTGTTCACAGCGCTTGACTGCAGTTTAGGATAATCGAGATAGACCCAGAGGAGGTTTCGACAACCGCTTTCACCTATCACAAGGGAGTGTTCGAGCCTTTCAAATTTGCCCGCTACCTTTCAACATCGAATGGACATTGGTGTCAATGATACAAAGAGCAAGTTTGTGATGGCGTACATGAATTTTCCCCAATCTTTCAAGAAATACCTCGAACATCTTAGGATTGTCCTTGAGCAAATGCAATCTGCCAACTTGACAGTTCACCCTGAAAAGAAAATGAACCTTCTTGGCTTTGCTGTTGTTAACCCAAGTTTTTCACCCCAATCGGGACAAGATGTGCGCGATAACCGACTGCCCGCAGCCGCAAGACGTCAAGAGCTTGCAATGCTTTCTAGGATTGATTGGATGTTATTGCCAACTCGTCCCACACTGTGCCAAGATAGCTAACCCTTTGCATTTGCTTATGTGCAAAGGAGAAAATTGGCATTGGAGACGAAAGCAACAAGACGCTTTCCCTCGGCTCTCGAAGGCAATCACCGACTTCGCTTCGTTAGTTTCCAGGTCTCTTTAAACTGTTTGTTGTTCAGACTGATGCCAGCGACTGTGGCCTTGGTGCGGTCCTGCTTCAGGAACACAGCGGTATTCTTCGGCCAGTTGCCTTCACCAGCCGCATGCCGACAGCGGCCGAACACTACTATTACGCAATGGAAAAGGAGTGTCTCGCCATTATTTTTGCCCTAAAAAATTCAACATGTATTTCAATGGCACATACTTTCAGATCCAGACCAATCAAGTGTTTTCCTGGCTGAATAATTTGCGGAATCCAGTCGGACGTCTCGCACCATGAGCTCCGACATTACAGCCATACCGCTGAGCCACTATATACAAGAAGGGAGTTTTGTTGCGGCAGATGTGCTCTCGTGTGCTCCTTTGCAGGTCTTTCCCACTCAAGACGAACATGCATTGGTGGGAATAACTGGCATTGTGGCCGACACATCAGTCAGAATGGTGGACGTTGGTGATCAGAGGACTTCGGCAAGGCACAGTGGGAGGGGAAATTCCGTCTACGGGTGTGCGAGAAGCTTGCGGAACAAAGGGTAGGCTGCACCGAGAGCAATGGTAGGTACGACTCATACTTGCTGAGAGAGAATGGACTTCTTCTCAGCTACATTTTTCAAGCAGACGATGCCGCCCATGGCTCGCCTTTCAGGATTGTGAAACTTCGAACGCCGTTCATCAGTCACTTCCATGATTCAGCCTCATCAGGTCACACCAGCAGCAGTATGACTTGCAATAAGTTATTCCATATCGAGACTTGATCAGGAATCAGGCAGGATATACTGAAGTATGCCCACACTTGTCCAGGATGTCAGAAGTCAAAGCCACGCGAAGGTCACCTACCAAGATTTATGCAACCAATCGTAAGCCACTCTCCTTGGCAGAATGTTGCCTGCGAACCGTAATGGGATCGTTTCCTCATAATACGTACAGTGATCAGTATCTTCCTGTCGTGACTGATCACTTCCCGAAATTGGTTGAATTGTTCCCTTTACAGAAGCTTCTTTCGCAAAAAAATCTGGGATTGCCTTCTCGCCGTCCTTACCAGATTCGGCGTTCTTGCAGAGCTCATGGTGGATCATACTTTCAGAGCAAGGTTGTCTCGACATCTGTGCTGTGCTTGGCATACAGTACAAGCTCACTTCTCCACAGTGTTTATAGTCTGTTGTGCCGACTAGCTGTTCGTTGGCAGATGCATCACATGCACAGCGACAGGGAACATAAAAGCAGCACAATATATTATTGGTTTCCCAGGGAAACGAACACAAGACGTGTACACTTGAGAGTATAGAATATTGCTTCTTACATCTGATCAGTGTGGTCATTGCTTCAGTTACTGTGGTTAATTAAAGTGGTGTTTTTTTCTTACATTCAATCAATAGATATTGTTTCAGGTGCTTCTGGTACGCTGCCTATAGGCAGTGGATGCTGTGGTTGTGACTGCGACTGGGGCAGAGCAACAGGCGACCACTGCCCTTTTGCATGGTGAAAACAATTAGGGACCGATCGCCAGCGACACATTTTCCTGGTTCCTGTGCCCTGATCGCTGCGACTGAATAAAAGTGTTTTTGTTATACTCGGTATGGAACCATGTTTTTTCTCACCACAAAAGCAAACAATGCATCGTCCAATGGTCGGTCTTCACACAAATGTATTGTTAGCCATTAGAGCCAAGTGACAACTTACTATTGTCGAATTCAAAGTTGTAATCGATCTGCATAACTTTTCACCAAGAACACTCGGGGTTTTTTGGCTGCCATCTTCTGTGCAAATATTTCCATACTCCGTTTCACCTTACGACTGACTGCAGCGGACGCTACAAGCTATTGGAGCCAATGGGCAATAAGTAAAATAGCAGCGCCCCTAGCGGTTCAGGTGCACTCTGGGAGCAGGAGACTGTCAATAAGTAGTTTCGGTTTCGCCGGGTTGTGAATCTGTCGTCTGCTATCGTCTCCACATTGCCATTGCTCACGTCGTCGTGGATTGCTCTACACTTGTGAACGATGCACTAAGTGCCCTTTTGTTCTCGTCGCTACAAATCTGACAAGAGCGAATAATGAAACAATTCATTTTTCTGGCACGGGTTTTGAGTGAGAACGTTCCAACGGCGAACTGAAGTGAACGCAGAGCGACATACGCTGGATGCCGTGCCAGCTCGCTGCGTGCATTTGTTTGCCACCTCGAAAACATCCACTGAGACTAGCACTCATTTTATAACACCCTTGCTTCGCCAATCGCTATTTGCAATTGGGCTAACACAATACATGACGAAGCTCAGTGTACGAGAACGTTCGCGCAAACTTGCGCCCTTTGCTACGTTGCTGTGTGAAAATTGGCCGCGGAAACAAGGGTGTTATAGAAACAGAGTACTAGTCTCGGTGGCTGTTCTCAAGGTTGCAAACAAATGCACACGGAGAGCTGGCACGACATTCATCGATCTGCATTCACTTGACTTCACCGTTATGGCGTTTTTGCTTGTCCCCCGTATCAGACAAAATCCTAATTGTTTCGTTATTCGCTGCAACCGATATGTAGCAACGAGAAGAAAAGAGTACTTACTGCATCGTGCGCAAGTGTGGAGCATCCACAACAACATGAGCAATGGTGGTGCAGAGACAATAGCACAACAGATGCACAACCCAGTGAAACCGAAACTACTCGTTGACAGTCTCCTGCTCCCAAAGTGCACCTGAACCATTAGGGACACTGCTATTTTGCATATTGCCCATTCATGGCTGTTCGAGTTTCTCATGACCTCCAAGAGGAAGCACATTTTTTTAAGATGGTTTGTTTCGGGTGATTCGATGAATTTTGTGAATTGCAGATTATCTAGAAACAGCGAGACTAGATACTAGTAAGGGGCCGAACTTTTTGCCGAATCGAAAATTCGGTGTCAAATCTTAGGATTTAACAAAGCCGAATTTTCGCCGATCTTTTTTAAACATTCGAAAAATTGATATTTTGTATTTCAGGCAAAAAAGGTTTAGGTTTCTTTTTTTAAATGTATATTGACACAGTTATTACTAAATAAGGTAATATTCTGCAAGATAATTGTATAGGTGTCATTTTTGCAAGTTTACTGGCAATTTTACAGTGACTTTTTGCAGAAGTGGTGTGACACCGAGGTAGGGTAGTAGCGATCACAGCACTACATAGCTCCTAAGAGCAGAACAATGTAATCCCTTGAATCCGTATGCTTTACCGACAACATGGCCGACAGAGCAGCTCGGCGCGAGTCACGTGGTACTCGCGCTTCCAGGAGGTGCCCGATTTATGGGAGAACACATAGAGATTGACGCAGCAATGTTGATTAAAAAATAAACACAGAGTTCACACTTTTCGAAACTAGTCTGTCGTGAGGTTCGTAAAGCCCTAAACACTTTATCAAAGTTTTCATAATTATGGATGCGTGTAAAAATTTTGAGAAGGCAATTTCTAAGGCTATGGCATTTGAAGCAGACAATTTTTTTACGCAGTGGAGATAAACTTTTTGGGTTGGCCGAACGGGTCACGTAAACGGTGCAACAATTTTTGTGTGCGTTTTCTGAACAGCGTGAGAGACCGTCAATGCATATAACTGCTTCTGAACGATCGTCCTCCACTGCGCCACGTTGTGTGCTGCATAATGCTGCTCTGGCAATTTTTTTTTTAATTACGTTCTTATGTGGTTTGCAGCTTATCGCAAATTATTGTTGTTATTCTTGAGGCAAAAGAATATTGAAGTGAACCACACTCACAAAGGCTGACAAACACAGTTACTATGTCGTATACTCCACACCTTGCTGTAACCGCTGGTAGTACTACACTGCCCGATGGTAACCGCACGGCGTCCATTTGCAATCCATGGCTCCATCGCATCTCGTGCGTGCGCAGACATTTGCCAAATTTTTAACGAATTTTCGCTAAACTTTTTTTAGCAGTTTGGCATACCTGAATCTGAAGTTCGGCAGATTCGGTCCATCACTAATAGATACAGACAGGGAGAAAGGCTGGCCAAAACACGAGTGCCGACAGATTATGTTGAATGTCAATCCTAGTGAAGGGCTTTGTTCGCAGAGCCACATTGGCTGGGAAGGCTCGTACACTACGCTGTTTAGGATCAAGGCTTGCTCTTGCTCCTTCAATGCACATACGAGTTACCCAGTAAATGAATAACTGACATTCCTTTCAGTGGTTAAATTCAAACTTTTTGCCAAGGCACAAAGGAGAATGGTGGGGACATAGGCAAATGCTGAGTGTGCATGTCTTGTTACTCTTGGAGATACCGTACGTAAATGGACTTCCAGCATGCTCCTTGGTGCTTGGCAAAAGTTCTACTGTCCGAACAAACCTGCGCATAATCATTCGGCTTTGGCTAAAACTATTTTCGTCTGTTTCCTCAAAGGTTAGCAAGGCATAATAGGTTATCTTTGTGAACCAGTGAATAATCGAGAAGAGACAATGTTGCAGATGGGAGGGGAAACCGCAGTGTAGACTGGAAAATATGTTTAGCTTTGTAAGTCGGAATGGTACTGAACTTTTGTTAAATGTTTGTGCTGTCATGCACAGTTGCCCAGGTTTGGTTTATACAGTTCCAGTCTACCTCCTCGATGAAAGCCCCATTTATTAAAGACCAACAGGAGAGCTGCTTTGCCAAGGTGTAGCCTCTTCAGGATGTCCGTGGCAGCACATGAAAAGAAAAGTCAATGCAGTATTACGTGTGAGGGACATAAAAAAAAATATGCGGAGAGCATGTATTTCTTTACTCGTCTGTGGCGCATCGGAACACAAGGAGGGCACACAAGCAATGGATAGCATAAAAAGCACGAGGAACGCACGATGACGAAGCAAGCAAGCACTGTCACTGGGCAAAATTAAAGGGGGCACAAGCATTTGGACGCATGCGGAGGGAGGGTAAACAAATGCACAAGGCGTGCAAAGATCAGACAAACTCGTAAGTTCTAGGCGCACATATGCATAGCTTACTTCTCGAAACCTTTGGCAGAGTGGGATGGAGAGTATGTCGCATCAGAGTCTGGCATGCTGCTGGGAGCAGGAAATATGCAGTTGTATGGCACCTCCCTGCTGCAGTAGGGGACGGCAGAGTCGAAAGTATCCAACGGTACTGGCTCCTCCACGACCAGGGAGATTCATCTCGACAGTGCAGTCCCTCAGGATCCTTTCTGCCTTGCAGGATGCAGCAGTCCAGCTGCTGAGACTAGGACCTGCAAATAGCACTTTTATACTACGATGTTTTTCCCAATGCCTGAATGATGCTATTTGGGCGATAGTAGTTTCTAACACTTAGAAGAATGGAGAGTTGGGCGAGTTGATTCATCGTAGGAAACAGCAAAAACAGACGAGGACGTAGAAGAATCACACGGGACGAGCGCTGCCCGTATGGCTCGCGCACTGGCCGTTCAGTGCGCGAGCCACTCGTGGGAACCGGCACGACAAGCACGGGCACATCACAGGGCGTCTCATTTGGATGACCGGTCTATCTATGCTGGAACGCAAACTACATGATGTAGAAAACTGCATCGGGCCCTGATTGGGTATTCTCTCGGGTCACGTGACATGACGTTGAAATGTAGTTTTTCCCTATGCAGTTCGAGCTATGCTCGTGAAATGATGCAGTTGGCGGTGACGTCAAAATGTCGTCACGATGCACTTTGACGATGCAGATAACTGAGTGGTCGAGGCGAAGCCAGAGATCAATCTGCATCGTAAAAGATGGCGACCCTAACATATGCATCTCTTCTGTTGGGTTCGCCAGCGGATCGAGTTTTTAGAGATCACCGGGATGTTTTCGAGACGAGCGTTGCGAGGTTTGTGGGTGAATACCGGCTGATCAAAGGTGTGACTCGCTGGCTGTGCGACCAGCTTCGCGGAAAGCTCCAGCGTTGTCGTGAAGGGCCCCGTGTGCTGACGGTCGAACAACAAGTCCTCGCAGCTCTACGCTTCTACGCCGCTGGCGGCTTCCAGGGAACCGTCGGGAGCGACGAAAACAATGGTGTTCACCAGTGCTTTGTGAGTCGCGTACTTGGTGATGTCACAAACGCTATCATCGATTGCCTCGGATCGAAGTGGCTGTGTTACCAACAAACTCAAGCAGAGAGGGCGCTCACAAAAAGGAAGTTCTTCGAGCGATGCAAGTTCAGTGGCGTGATCGATAAATATTCTAAATACTCTTACACGATTCAACACGATTCAACACGATTGTGTTTTCTTTTGTGTGCACCCCATATAAGCGATTTGGCTGAGCGAAAAGCCAAGCAAGCAACGGTAACACGCTTAAGTTGAGCTAGTTCGTTCATACTTCAGGTAGGAAGAGAGAGAGAATACTTTATTTTAAAGCAACTACTTCAGGTAAGGCCAGCTGAACTAGAATAAACATACACATAAAGAAAAGACAATACACACCGTGGGACTAACAACTGATTTTCTTTTTCCTCCTCTTCTACTACGAACCCAACTTGAGGGAAATATTCTCTTTCTTCTTTTTTGCTTGGGGGATCGGTGGCCGAGTGGGCTAGCGCACACCAGCTCGGAGCACGTGGAGCGAAAGCTCGCGCTGCAGAACCCAGGGATCCTGGGTTTAATCCCCGCCCTGCCCGTTTCGATCTGGATGAGCATCGTACCGGCGTGCGGTCGTGTATCACTACTGCGTGACGCACGTTAAGGACCCCAGGCTAGCAGTCGTACTGCACTGGCTAAATTGCTTATCCACAGTGGGTAACAATGTCGCCATGTTCTGGCAGACTAAGCTCCTGCTGTATAAACAACCAACGACTAATTTGTTTGTTTTCTTTTTTGCTTCCTACTTCACCGAAAATTTAACCCCGAAGGAACATCTTTTTCTTTCTCGTGCAGCACGAGAGAAGTTGCACTAACGCAGTGAAACATAGTCAAAAAGTAAAATTTGTCGTTACTTGTTTATACAGCAGGAGGTTAGTCTGCCTGAACATGGCGACATTGTTACCCACTGTAGATGAGCAATTTAGCCAGTGCAGTACGAGTGCTAGCCCGGGGTCTTTAACGTGCATCACACAGTAGTGATACACGACCGCACGCCGGTGCGATGCTCATCCAGATCGAAACGGGCAGGGCGGGGATTGAACCCAGGATTCCTGGGTTCTGCAGCGCGAGCTTTCGCTCCACGTGCTCCGAGCATGGTCTGCGCTAGCTCACTCGGCGATTCTCCGAAATTCCCTGTAGGGAAAAAAGAAACGATGTAGTTTCAACTCAATCGCCACAGATCGGCGACATCACCGGACACGTCACGGTGCAGTTCTCTTCCGATGTAGTTTGTTGGCGATGGAGATTAGGCTCCTCCCACCGGCGACGTCACGATGCAGTTTCTCCACCGCTTTTTCCAGCATAGACAGACGGTTTCCACGTTTCGCCGTGCTTTGGCTGCGCAAACACACTCCAAGCTCGCGAATGAAGCGTGTTCTCAGTTATGAAGCTCGAACCGGCAGGCCGGGAGAAAAAGAATTCCTGCCGGTGGCTTGCGAGATGTGGCAGCTGTTTCAGAAAACAGAACCGTGCATTCTGGTCCAAGTAAATAAACCGCACCGCAGAACACGACGACAATGAGTGTGCAGGCGAACTGGTGGATGCTGATCATGTTCAAAATGACCCGAGTCTGTGGTAAAAGAGAGAAAACCTAGGTCCTAACGAAAAAAAGATCGTGACGTTATTAGGCTTAGGTGGACATCGGTTCCATTCCGGTATGGGCTGCATTGCCTTTTGTGACTCTGTACGCGTGGGTAATCCTCCCCCACTGAGTACAAATAAAGTATTAGTATCTTTTTGATTCAGGTAACGTCATGCTCGCAAACTTTCGCATTCTGTCGCCATCACTAGCGTCTCAGCGATATTCAGCTTTCTACGATGCGTAGTTTATTTACGCGGATCGAAAAACACGGTTCTCTCTTCTCAAAATACCCTCAGCTTCGAACACGTATGTCACGCAGACTGCTACCAAATGCGACGTTCATGAAACTCACAAAAATCACCAAAACACTAACCTTCTGGACTTTTTCGCGGGTTCCTCGCTCGGTCCCGTCGGCGACGGGAAGCAGAAGCGTCGGTACAGCAGACTGATGGCGTCCACAACTACGGTCACCGCTGGCGAATGCCTCGAAGTTGTCCGCACAGAAACGAGGCGTGTGGAGGAGGTCCTCGGTGGTCGTTTTCTTGCCTGGTGCAACGTAACCATTCGCGTCTTCGCGAACCTTGCTTCGAGAACGGGATGAAGTGGGAGCCTCGGGAAGAAAACCGGTAGACGACGGAGTTCAACTTGACGGAGCGACGCACTCGCGTCGCCGCGCGGGCACATCACTCCCGCGTAACAAGGAAGGCGAAAACATAGTTCGCTCGTTTTCAAACAATAATAGCTGTATCACGTCACCTACATCCTAAAATTTGACGTGGATCTCAAAATATAATGTGCATGTGTCTAAAAAGATCAATATTAGTACCTTTCGGAATCTCCACGAAATTAACAATTTTTATTGGTGAATTTTATGGCGGTGGTGGGGACACAGGATGGACTCCCCAAGAGGAAATAGTGCCTGCGTATTTTCTATTGCTGCGAGTTTATTTCGGCGTCTTGCCGTCTAGAACTGTTCATTTTCATTGACTGAAGCCCAACAAACAATATGCTTCCAAAACAAACTTCTCCAGAAAGCACTTGAGTGCCCCTTTAAGTTTGTTTCATAAGGTTTACCATTTTCACCCAATACTACGTTCCTCACTGCTTCTTCCTCCTAGCAGATCATCATCACGGCTAAACCACTCACGCCATGTGTCGCGGATTACTGGTCGCACTAATTATTTTAACCAATCTTTCTTCCCACAGACCATCATAGACTGGAGCGACCTGCCACCTAATATAGTGGCCATTGATGACCCCACCTTGTTTCGTGATGCTATAATTTCACGTTTTTACTAAGAATCAATCAGTGTATTTTTTTCACATCTTATGCAAGTGCAGCATTGTTAGCTGCAACACCTGGTGCTTTGTTTTTGTATTTTTTCATGTATGATCCCCCCCCTTATGTAATGCCCTTGAAGAAGGGCCCTTAAGGGTACAATAAATGAATGAATGAATGAATGAATAGATATCACACACCATCCCCTGGCAATCAACATCACACGTTATAAGTCAATCATCGCGCACCCTTCCACAGCCATAATCCACGAAGGGTACACAAAGATAGCGAGAGAGAAAGCTTGAGCCTGCAGCCGTAAAGGCTGATTGACAGATTCGTGTTTGGTTGTGAGAGAGTGCGTTAAAGTCGGCTTGCGACTGCTTATGGCGATAAAACACGCTGGCACGCTGGCGCCACCTATCAGGTGACCCTGGAGTACCCCCGATCCGCGTGTAACTAGATGAAATGATTTACGGTATTTGTGAGGCCAGGTATATGCACTATCTCGTAGGAACGGTCCCTCATAACATTCTCGGGATTGTTTCGAGCCTGTGGTGAAATAATCGTATGTAAAAATGAGGAAATGTGTGCATATTTGAAGGGAGGCTGGGCTGCCCGATAGATAGCGCGAGTTTGTTATTTTGTATGAATACGATTAGCTAGCGTTTTTTTGTTTGTTTTTCTGTGGAAGTAAAGGCTATTCGCTGTAATGGAATGAGCAGAATCACGGTGTTAAATATCATACTCTATCGCGAAGGTAATTCACAGGCAACTTTAATCATTTTATTTTACAAGAAATTATGAGCCCCCTCGTAGAAAAGGGAAGAGATTCGTTCGGATAGATCTTAGGGATTTTTGTTTGTTCTATCGCTAGCAATTAAGTTACATACTACACTTCTAGTTGTGATTTGAATTATTTTTTTCCCCGAACAGTGTGTGTGTGTGCGCATCTTTTTCATTGTTGGTGCTATACGGAAACAGGCTTTTCAGCAATGCCTGATTTGCTCTTATTCCCGAAAAAAAACACTTCTAAATGGCATTGGATTTTATCTTTTGTTTTGTGGAGCAACACTTGTGAATATTAAATCAGCATTCTAGTGCAGGTTGGTGCCGCATTTATGCATATTTTATTTCGCAATACTAAGAGCTTTATTGGCAATATTTTAATTGTCTGGTGACCAAAAACCAGCTATTGTAAAGAAATATGATCGCTTACAATAAAAAATAAGAAAAAAGGGCTCTAAGGTTTCAAAGATGCTGGAAGTTCACCAGCTTGCATGCACCATTCCTGTTATTTCTTATATACAAAGAAAGCCTCGTACACTAAAGGGAATGAACGGAATGTTTGGTATATACGAAGCAACCCATACACCAGTACCATGTACGTACGGGCTTATGTAACAATAATTCCTATCTCACCATGTAAAGACCTGGGCAAATATGGCAGTAAGGGACTTTGCCACTTGTTCACATATATATATATATATAGGTGAAGTAAGGTAAATATAAAAACAATAGACTGAGAAAGGTTAATAAGTCAAAGATGCGTACTGTCGGAGTTACTAATCCGAAGTTTATTACGACGTTTCGAGCGGGGACCGCTCTTCATCAGGTAACAAGTGTACAGCCCGTGAATGTTTCTATACCCCTAAGAAGAAATTAAAGGGGGTAAAGAGCAATAGGAAATGGAAATAAAGTTACCAATTCAAATAGAGCACACGAGATCAGGCGGTTGGGCAGAGCACATTTTAGTCGCAGATGATACAGGAATCTAACTCATGGCGTATTAGTCCTTAAGTGATGTCTATCTGAGATTTTAGTCGCAGATAAAACATTTCCCAGCTGGTCTAAATTAATCTCCCATAAAGAAATGCCATATTATGAACTTTTAGTACGTATATATATATATATATATATATATATATATATATAGTGGGCATGGTGGCATAAGAGCCAAGGGGCCGAAGGCGTATATAAAACGAAGTGAAAAACTCACGGTGGAAAACAACAAACAGCGGAAGTTTAATCGACAGTTTCGCCGAGAGACTCGGCTTCGTCAGGAGATGACATAGAAGTGAGGGCATATCGCTGCGGCAAAAAAGATTCAAAACTAAAAAAAAAAAGAAAAAGGAGAAGAAGGGGGGGGGGGGGGGGGTTGTACGCGTTTCCACATGGCAAACAACTTGACCTGAGCCCGCTCCTCCTGCGGGACGGCGAAATACAAAGTGCGCTTGAGCGCTCACAACAGTGGCTACAATAGGCCGTGAACGGGCGACGTCTTCTTGGCTGGTGGCCCCTAACGAGCCAATGCATCCCCGCGACGGTCACCCCTGGGGCGCCGCGCGTGTCAAGAAAACCAAAAGCATGTTTGCCCGTCTTCCAATTTAAAAAAAAAAGAGAGGATACGTGGTTGGGGAAGGGGAAGAGGGTACGTTTGTGAGATGTGGTTAATGAAACATGAAACACGCGTGTAAGACAAAAGCACGGGAACAGCACGGTTCAGTAGAAGACAACATCCACAATGTAGGAGTCGTAATAGAATAATCACGTGGTCCAATTCTAGTCGAAAATACAGTACCACTATGAAAGGGTAGTCTAGGTTAATGCTCTTATTGATGCAAGTGTTCCTGGACTCTCATTTATTCCTTTTTCTATAGTATTGAATTTGTATATGAGGTATGACTCTCGCTGTTCGCGCTCCCGGTTTGATCTAAATCCAGATTCCAGTAATGTCACAGATAATTTATCGAAAGAATGCTCTGGGAGATGGAGGTGTTTTGAAAGAGGGAGGCCTGGATTAGTTTTAGAGTGAGATCTGTGGTTGTTAAAGCGTAGTCTAAACGCTGTCTCGGTCTGTCCTACGTATTGCATTTTGCATACTCTACACTCTAGCAAGTACACTACGTTTGAAGAGTTGCATGTCAGTTCCACTTTAATTTTCATTGAGTACTGCGAATGCGTGCTTTTGGCTGTGTCTGTTTGTTGAATTTGTAGGCAGATTAAACACTGCGGTGTATTACAGGGCCTGCACTCGTTGTGTCGCGGTGTAGAATTTAACCGAGCATTTACTAGCGTGTCTCTAATGTTGCGTGATCGTCTATAGATGATCCCCGGTGGGGAAGGAAAAGCGCGTTTTAGGCGGTCACTTTGCACGAGCATGTTGTAGTGTCGTCTTAAAATATTATTTATGTTAGGATAGTTAGTGCCATAGGTGAGACACAGATTTGTGCGTTGTGTGTTGCTCTGTGGGGGACGGTCCTCCAGGAGATCGCTGCGGTTCAACATTCTGGCTTTATGAATCGCATTATCAATTACACGTGGTGGATATTTTCGATGTGTCACCACGTTCTTGAGGTTTTGAGCGCTCGCGTCAAAATCATTTTTGTTTGAACCGATGCGTTTGAAACGGTGGGCCTGGCTATTCGCGACTCCAACTAACTATAGGTGGCGCCACTCATTTTCCAAAATGGCGGTTATAGTGAGGGTCGGAGATGCGTGCCACTGTTGAGCCTGTCTAGTGTGCTGGCTTTACTGAGCGACACAAATTATTTCTGGTAATACGAGGAAGCTAGGGTGTTATGGGCACAGGTTACCTCTTTACCCTGAAAACAAGAACGGTGTTTAGCGTAATATTTACGCAAGGATGCGCGTTTTAATTCTGGAGCGAAACCGAAACTAATCTCTATTTTGCATTTAATTTCTCGGTATAGGTTTTAATTTCAGATTCTTTCATACCTCAAGATGAGTCTCACATCGTAATTATTTAGTTAAAGAAGTTGTTCGCCGAAACTTTATTTTGTGACATACATGTTTCAATCCATTCTGATATTTGTAGTTTTGAAAAAATTCAGTGCTCATATTTGTGCGTTCTCGCTGCCTTTTCTTGCTCAGATAATTGCCATGGGATATAAAGAACTGCTCGCCTTTTAATGAGTTTTTGAGTATTTAGATGAATTAATTGATTTAACATTATTCCCAGCACAAGAATAAGATAATAATTCCAATTTTTACAATATGTCCACAAACCGTATAAATTAATAAACGCTGTTCTCACTGTAACAACCCAAAGACGGAATCCGAGTCAGACAGCTGAAGTGTGTGTGCGTTTTTTATAGCAACGCGTAACGCATAGGACTTTATATTACATCCAATGTTTGACTGTTTGTCTATCTTGATAACGGTGTCAGAGTTTTTCATATGCTGAAAAGAAAACAAAATTATACCTTTCTGAAAAGGCTATTATGGTTAATTGGCGTATTTTCGTGAGCGTGGCGTTAATTGGGGGCATACATTGCCGCGATTGGTATTAATAATAATATTAAAAATCAGATATTGTAATACGTAATTTTTTCAAACGTTGCTTATGATCTAATTTCAAACGCGCGAACAAATATGACAACCAAAAGTGTGCTAATTATCCTCTCTGGTGCCAATTGCAGCATTTTTAATTACCAAGCAATAAAATAAAAATAGTCCAAAGTCAATGAAAACATTTTATCTAATGCGAGACATTTATGTAAAATTACATTAATTGTGGGTAAAGTATATTTTTCTATCAATGTCGCGACTTTTGAGAAGTCGCCGTCAGTATCCTTCCAGACCAGATGCCCAAAAATATTTTTTTAATTATTATTGTTTTTATAACATTTAGTTACTTTCGTTTTTACGCCCCGTCGTTTTGCCAATCTCAGCCTTTCCAGTTCGAAGGAACACCTACCTGCTTGCACGTCTGATCACTGCAGCACATTTCGTTCTCGATGAAAGCCCGTGAAACAGTAGTGAGTTTTAGTATTGCGTATACTAGCGAACGCAAGTGCTCTGTGTTTGCGTTAGCTTTGCGTGTTCCACACTGCGCGTGCGCGGAGCCCAAAATTGCGGTCTTGGATGACGCAAGGCGATGAGGCGCACGCACAACGTGGGGCTTGCAACTCTAACGCAAACGCACCCCGCTTGCGTTTGCTTCTATGCGCAATACCAATTAAAACTCTCCAGTAAGGTACAATCCCATACCGGCTGCAGCACCACGTTGGGACAGTGAAGAGTGTTGTTTTCATTCGGAAATGACATCTCGCGAGCCATGATCGCGAGCAGTTCCGCCGTGCACGCTGAGCAGGAGAATCGGGGACCCTCACTAGAGCGCTTCCCGTTTCAGCCGCGGGAGGGCGAGCGTCGAGTTGGAGACGCGAATAGGGTATGCTGTTCTTGCAGTGACGTGGGTCGTGGCTCTTGTAATGAAGGTATTGTTGCCGATCTGTTGGCTTGCGATAAAGCTTTGTTGTTAATTTCCCATCCTCTATTGTAAGGGTCACGTCTAAGAAGTTAATGTCGGTTTGGAAGTAAGTGTGAGTGAAACTGATGTGTGGGTGGACAGTGTTGTAATTAACTATGATGTCCTGCAGGTCCGCCTCGCTGTGTGTCCAGATAAAAAATATATCATCTATGAATCTTTTGTACAGTAGTGGTTTTAATGGGTGATCGCATAAACATTTTGACTCTAACGTCCCCATAAAGATGTTAGCATAACTGGGTGCCATCTTGGTGCCCATTGCGGTACCGCTAACCTGTCTAAAATATTCATTATTAAATTCAAATGCATTTAGTTCTAAAACAAGCCTTGTTAGGGTCGCAATGACGTGACCATCTGGGCTTTCTGGTTTTCTTTGGGACTCGTACATATCTATTAACGAAGCTATTCCGTCGTATATATATATGATGTTTCAGAGAACGCCGGCCAAATCGCTCCTGCAAAAACTACTCATCGCAGCGAAAAAAGGCTTTTGGCGTTTTGGTCCTGGTCCAGGGCCCCATTTAGGAAAATGATTAAAACCCGGGAGAATTAATTTGTTAATTTTTTTTGCGGAATTAACTTTTTTAATATTGTGTTTAAGGGCATTGTTTTAAATAGAAAAATGCTCAGCATCATCGAAGAACACTAAATCAACAAATTGCAGAACGATAGAAGGCACGCGAAGCATTTTACGGCTTTCTGAAAAACCGCACAAACTCGACGGGTTTTTAAGTTTCGGTTTGCTATCGGAGCGCATCTCGGCCCCGGCGGCACCGCGCCCCGTGGAGAGATAGTGCAACCAACCTCTGCTGCGATGTCATCGCGCGATGCAGCAGAATCTGGTTGCAGATTGCAGCAGAGACTGGTTGCAGAAACAGAATAATTACGCCAGTTCAAACCAGGTTCATTCCGGAATTGTTAATCAATCACCACTCGCATTTTCACAGAGGTATATTGTCCTAAAAACATTTGTTTGATGTGAAGTCTTTTTGGTTACACTGGATGCTCAATGTTTGAGCTTTCAGTGCAACTGACGCTTTCTGGGAAATAACCAAGATAAAAAAGAGGCCGCATATCCACGTGGTGAATTATTTTGATTGGGACGAAGCTCTGGCGGTGCTGATGATACTGATTTTATTGCTCGTAGGTAGTGCTGATAGTGCTAATTTTTTATTGCTCATAGGTAGTGATGAGTTCCGGGTTGCGTTTCCACTTCATTATTACTGCTTTATGGTCGGTGAAATGCAGAGCCAGTGGTTCTTCTAGCGGATCAGCTTGAATCCGCTAGAAGCCGTGGGAACACAGCATATGTCGCCGGTTCATTTCTATTGACAAAAAAAAACACTTGTTTGAAAATCTACCTTAAAACAAAAAAGGACACGTTACACTGTGACGTCGACAACCATCAGTGGGCTAACCCACAATATACAAAAATAAAAAACTTTCCCAGGAAAACAGACGTAGTTTCTTAGTGTTGATTAAGACGGAGGATATAAGACGAAAGTTGCCATATTTAGAAGCTGCCAACTGTTGTGCTGTTTGAGGGTACTTCGCAAAAGCCCTTTTGACATTTAAAGAAAAACTGCACTGGTAGATTTCTTATTTACCTTATTGACATTGGCATATTTCTTGCAACTGAACTACACCCAAGAGGTCTATGTCTAAAATCAGTAATTCGCTAGAAATGAGCCTTATGCCCTTTGCTAGGCTAGTAAATAACCTGTCTCCTCTTTCAAATATTTATTATAATTTAATGTTTCACACAAAAAATACAAAGATTATCCCTCATTCTATTCTTGAGTACAAAAGTCGCTCTTAAAAATGGGAGAAAAGATACAATAATTTCGGGTCTGACAGCCACAAACACGTCAGGTCATACGGAACGTATGACCTGAGGTGTTTTTGTGCAAATACGGAAGAATCTATTCCAGAACTAGGATTGCCTCGGCAACATCACGGCCTCCAGCGAGCTGCGTGCTCCCTGTCGATGCACTGACACCAGACATCTGTCTTTGATGACGTCACTAGTCTGAAGCCGCAGCAGATGTCGCTCCCGACAGCGACGACAGCGGCGATGGACAAGGTTCTTTCTTGTACTCGAGTTGACATTTGCCACTTCGTATTTTTACTCCTTTCGTTCCGTCTGGTGCGGCTGCCTGTGACTGCAGTCTCGTGTACGTCTATCTCTGTCGTTCCCCCTGCGCTTTTAGTATCGTCGTCTCTGATCTGGGAGAATAAATATTTGCGTCTGGTTCTCTACAAGAGGGAGCATTGAGGATACGTCCCGGGACGTCTTGGTGCTGAAGGCTTTCAGCGAGCTGAGGAATTTCGGAGGCTGAGCGACGATTGCGGGCGTCCATGCGTGGCATTCCGTGGTGGCTTTTGAAAGTCGGGGAAGCGCAGCCAGATAATGCCGAGTTCATCTCCACGGAGGCTGCCGTGGTGGGCGTCATCCACTAGGCAAAGATTCCTGGTCTGCCCCGACTTTGGGGAATTTCTGGAGAAAGAGGATGCTTTGTTGCCTTCCAGTAAACTGTTTATTATTTTCTTCTTGCCTGTTGTGATCTTCAACGCCAGCTTGGAAAACGACAAGTCTATTCCTTTTTGGGAGCCATATGCGATTTGTGAGAAGTTTATTTTTGTATTGTATATCAGCTATTTTTCATGCAGTGAAACGAAGGCATCAGGTCTTTAGACAGTGATTTAGAGAAAATGGGTGAGCTTCATTTTTCTATTGATGCTTAGCTACTTAAAATCTTCGCTTGTGTCAATCGTAATTATTTTCTATTGAAGAATATGAACTATTCTAAGTACAAAAATATAAATAAAAATATTTAATACAGCTGTGAAAATGTTTTGACAGTAACCAAACCAAAAAGAGAAAAAAAGAACAACATTTTGAAGTGAAACCAATAACATCTTGGAGGTCTGAGTGCACTATTTTTAGTCAATTACAGAAATGTTCGTGAAACTTGACTTTCGTGATGAAGGCAGAAAAAACAGGAACGCGTACGGGTTTGCGCGGTCGAGACGCTTCTTATTTCAAACAGTATTTTTCTTCCAGCCTTTCACTTAGTTGAGTGCTGCTTGATTAATCGATTCCTTCAGCCTTGAAATATATCAAAATACCCTTGCTGTCATCAAAAATTATCGAAGCGTCAGCAATTGCGTAACAGTTTGAAACTTATATTATAGAGTAACGTCACACAATACAAATCAACGCAAACGATTCTTTCTTCTTATAAGCGTATTTTATTTTAATCCACACGCTGGCTTGATGGCCTCACTTGGGGTGGAGGGTGGAGAAAGAGAGAACAGGGAAGCTGGTTGTCATTCGACATACATAAACCCCAGACGAAGGCAAAAAAACAGGACAAACACAACGTTGTGTTTGTCCTTTATTGTTGTCCCCGTCTCGGGTTTTAGTATACATCAAATAATATTTACGTCACGTAAGTCACACTCATGTATCAAAGTTCTGAAGAAAAAAAATCGAAAACAAAACAAAGCTAATAAGAAAGAATATTTTGTGTGGAAATTTTACACGTCAAACCTAGAGTAGAATGCTACAGTAAGAGGTTAGATATTAGCTCTGGCTGGCGGAGCTGTGGCTGCAACTCGGACACATTCGTATACGTATAAAACTATGGTCACACACGGTATAACTTGAGGAATGTGGCAGAGATTTTTCAAACTCCCTAAAAAATAGGAAATCGAAAGAAAAAATACAGTGTACGGTTAAATACTAGAGGGAGAAATTGTGCGTTCGTCATGGTTAATATCACTTTCTGATTAAAGGTGCAAATGAAGCAGTGCAGATTTCCACCAGGCCATGTCTAAAAGTACCAATCAACCAATTTTTAAACTCAGCATACTACTGTTTTATTCATACAGGTCCCTCCTATGGGAAACTCGCATCAGATTTGTCGCCAGGTAAACTGAAGAAAAATGAAGATTCTTGACGTGGGTGCCCCCTTAGGGCGCTGTCAGAACAAGCAGTCACATGATCTGGTTCTGGCTAATGCCGGGAATCTTATTCAATGCTTAAATTAAAAGTGCAAGAAGAAAAACACAGAACAACTTTTATATACATACCACAAATCAAGCGCTTAAAAAGTTGGAGCTTTAAAAATAAAATATGTTTGTCTTAAGATAGGCGGGTGAAACGTCAGGAAACACAGTGAGTTCCATACGAGTTTAATCTGAAAGGCGCACTTGCAGCAGTAATGCCTTTTCAAAAACATCTCGCTAATGACACATCTAAAATTATATCAAACCAAAACGTCAATAATTATACCCCCTCGTTTACCCCTCGTTCTCATTTTCCTTTTTTTCTTCTTTCATGTGTATTGTGAGAAAAGCACTACAAGATTCATGCCTTTCATGCATGCGCAGCATCGGATATTCCTCAGAAGAGAGCTTTTGCAAATCCTTAAAACCCCGTTCTACAGCCCAGTGGACAATGATGGCAGCGCGCAGTTGTCGATTATTGTACTGGTATATAGATCAGCTTTTGCACGGCGGAGAGTGCATAATAACGCATTTGATTTCGAAGAACACTGTTCAAAATTGTATTTGTATAGTGTATGCTATACTTGATTTTCAGTATTTAATTACAATTGACAAAGGCAGTAGTCACAATGTAGTGCTTAAATACAAAATACTCAAATTATATTAGATACGTATTGAAAATACTTGTATTTGAAATACTGCCCATCCCTGCTATCAGCATTACTCGTTTTGTTTTTCTTTGCCGGAGGCGCCGTAAAAGCTGGCGGCTGACTGAATTGATTTCTTACGGCACCTGCTTCACCCAGTTGCAGCATGGTCATAGCTATGACGGTATTATCCGTAGCATTATGCCAACATTTTTTTAAAGAAATCAACCCTCAGTTATGACCCACCCCGCGTTATTTGAATTGTGATGACGTAAAAGCAAACAACTTAGAATAAATCGTGAAACTGTTCTCCTGAACTGAAAATATTTTTACTCAATTTTTTTTTGTATTCGAACTTAAAAAAAGAGCAAAATTAAATCCTGACACCAATATGCCCATTTTCGTTACAATGACAGCGAGAAGATAAGCCCATATCGTGCAACTTTGTCACCGAATTGCTTTCATACGTATTCTCGAAGGGATCGCCGAAACAATAGCAAATAAGAAATGTCCACACGCAAGTAACGAGGATTCGTATTGTCGACGCAAACAAAGCTTGTTCCCCTAGGCGAAATAAGTCGCTTTCTTCAAGTTGACGTTGTTAGCAAAAAGCAAAAAGAAAAAAAAAACGGTACCAGGATCAAGGGGCCTAAAGCAACAAATTAAAAGCAACTTGGAGGAAAGCCAAAAGCGAGCGTATTCTTTTTTCATCTCCAAGGCTCTAGAGGTTCTTCATCAAGGGACGACAAGTTTCGATGCCACTCGCCTTCGCTGTTTGCGTTTCCGCTCGTCACAACCTCCGAGGCCTATAAGTCGATGCTAGGCCCCTTGGGCTCTCAGCCCTCGCGGGAGCGCGCCGCCTCAATCAAATTACCGCGTCTTGTTCGTCCTTTGTTTTACTTCTTCTACATCTCCCGCTCCGCTGCCCCAGAAGAAAGAGAAAAAGAAGGACCCCGGGTCGCGCCCCGCGTCCGAACCTTCAGACGAGCTTCCGTCACCCTTCACGGAAACAAAAATACAGCAACGAAGCAAGAAGGAGTAGACTTGCGCACATTTCCGACGAGGCTGATCGGCTGCACAAATACTGGACAGTACGTCTCTCTAGCGGGGGTTCTCCTCCAAAGACCGTGTACTTCGTAACCACCGCGGTCGTACACACAAG
Organism: Ixodes ricinus; assembly: GCA_037355805.1. NCBI lineage: Eukaryota > Metazoa > Arthropoda > Arachnida > Ixodida > Ixodidae > Ixodes > Ixodes ricinus. The sequence goes on from JAZHYW010053485.1 coordinate 37,792, forward strand.
TACGAGAAGGCGACGAAAGGCGAGAGGCCTAGAAGAAGCTTCGAAAGTCGGGGCATCCCGCTGGCATAACGCGTATTCCCCATTCCACAAGCGGGCTGGAATGGCGGGAGCTCGATCCCGTTGTTTAGATATGCGTCCAGCACCGTGGCTTTGCCGGTGAGGCAGAAGTGCCTGTTGGGGGAAAATGGGCAGCGGGATGGGCGACGAGTCTTCTTAGCGAGGGACTTCTAGTCATGCGCATATCGGCACACTGGCGTCGTTGCTATCCGTCTCTCTTTTGTTTCTTTCGACGAGGCGTTGGACTGTGCGGGAGTCGGCGCATGTTTATGTATTTGTTTCTGAACGGTATTCGTGCGGCCGTTTGCCCTGTTCTTCTCGGCTGGCTGGTTCTTGCTTTCGACCCGGCCTCCTGTTTGGAAGAGAGCTTTTGCTGCTAGACTGCGGGCGTTCTTGGGTATGGGCACTTGCGTCTGGAAGTGGATGAGAGATTTTGATCTTATACCTGGCTTCTTCTGACACTATGATGAGCAACATACGAGTAAAAGTAGACTCCAGTATTTGAAGATGATAGCTTAGAAAGACTCGTTGTAATCGAATTGCCGGGAATTTGAAATGTAAGGCTCTTGGAGCGCTGTTATTACGCGAATACTTGCTTCGGAACTTTCGGGGTAGGGATTTCTAGTAAGTTTTAACCAATATAAATGGAAAAAAATCTTTGTAAATTATTGGCAAATGCAGTCGCATCCGGAAGGCACTGTCCCCCTTAAGCTAAACGCTGAATTGTGAACTGCAACTATTACACTGCCACCAAAGTGTTGACGAATTGCAACGTAGTCTCTGTCCTTTTGGCGGACAGAGTAACAAGAGGAAAATAACTATTACACGGAATTTATTCCGAAATCCATGACGCCGTTAAAGGGGCCCTGCAATCATATTTAAGCGTCTGCCTTTTTTGCAGTTTCCACGTCCCTTGGGGTTCGGGCAAGCCAGCGAGCACGGAGAGAGTAACGAATTATCAGGGCGTCATATTTTAACCGGACGGCGCGGAAACCTCCTCCACCTACGAGGGCGACCCGCGTTGCCGAAAGCGCGCGAAATGTGACGTCTTAGGTCCTGGCCTTACTACTGGTCAGAGCCGCGAAAAGCTTTTTTTTTAGTCGAGATACCAAATATAAGTGTCGCGAACCGTTTCAATTATGTATGAAAGTAGTTTTTGTTCAGTATTTTAGATCTGAAAAGAAACAAATGCAGTTTATAAAGTACGGAAACAAGAAATGACCCGTCGACATACCCGCCACGAAGCGGCGGAAAAAAACGGCGCATACTAGAAAGAGCTAGTGGGATGAGGCACCCCGCACCGAAGGCCTTCGGTGCGGGACCTGCTGGATATTTGCCCATTTGGCGGTATGGCAGCGCGAAGTGGCTCCCGTTCTGAACTGATCTTTACCCCGTGTTTGCTGTCGTTTGTGGCCAATGAAGTGTCATGCCGAAATAGTCTTTAATCGCGCAGCAAATGCAATGCGAGCCGCCCTGGCCGCCCGCTTCATACAGCCTATTTAGTGGCGCCCTCTGGAGCCGTCGACACGGAGTGCGGCAGGCGTGAGCGCTCAATAAGCTCACTAGCCCTCCTCTAGTTCACGGCCACTCAAGCCAGGACCTACGACGTCATGAAGGAGGTTATTTTTTGCTTGTATTTGGAATTCTAATTTGCCTATAACTTTTAAAATAAAGCGAAATTTGAGAAAAGAAAAGCTTCATTAAGTTACTACGTTCAGTGCGCTGAGGTTCGGTACAAATTAAAAACCAGTCAAAAAGTGGTTGCAGGGCCCTTTAAGCAAGTAATGTTGAAAGCAGAGGAACAGTTATTACGCAAACATTCGTCTGTCTTTGTTCATAGCTCCTGAGTATTCTGATAATAGCTCTTAAACGACTTAGCAATTCTGAGTCACTAGTTACTTTTTTTTCTTTCAGTTACTTTCGTGCGCGAGTGATCAAGTTTTCCCATAAATGAAAAAAACATACAACCTTGATGCCTGACTTCTTGCGCCTTGATTGCGTCAAGTGAGCCATGATCTACGGACACGTAAAAAAACGTTTAGGAGGGAGTATTTGTTATTAGCTTAGTGAAGAGCACACATCATTTACAGATGTACTAGGATGAAGACGCGACAGAAAGGGAGCTTTTGGCTGAGGAGCGCGAGGAACAGCTGTCACCTTGTAAGCCTTTGCTATTCCCAGAGATGGCTTGTTTTGTCGTCGAAGACCCACCAAAGCCTAGCCATTGTTCACGCTACTAGCAACGTTCGTTTTGTCACGAATTGTCGTCCAAGAGAATCATCATGAACGCCATTTTGCGGATGATGGTTGTCGGCACTGTCGGTAGGTGAGCGAATTCCAGTACGAGAACTTTCAGGACCATTCATCATTTCAAAAGGAGCTTGCAAGGGAACCAACGGTGAAAAGTTAGGTGACGAGATAGTGAGTAAAATATGAGCTCTTGCTTTTAAGTGTTGCCTTGAAAACAACAAAAGGCATGTTGAAAACTATCGTAGAATGCAATTCAGAACTCAGGTTTTAGGCGTTCTTTCTCTATTTTTTTATGTCCGATTGCCACTCAAACAAATTCTTTAAAAAAATTTATTAAAAACAAAACAAAGGCATTTGGAAGTCACGGCTGCTAGACTGTTCGATTAAGCTTTCATGTTGGCTCTTTTAAATCTCATAAAATTTACCAATGTTTTTTACATTGGTAAATTTACAAAAACATACAAACGTACACAAATGAATCGCCGAAAAAATATGAGTTGCCACCAAAGGACGACACATCCTTGATGACACTGCCGATCTAAACCCTCTATTTCGTTTCTTTACCTCGACAATATTTTGTTTTCTTTTTTATTAAATGCACGAGCAAAGGAACTCTACAAGTGGTACAAAAGCGACCTTCTCTCTCTCAAACCGACAGCAGCGCAGTAGCGCTGTGGCAGGGGTCTAGATCCGGTAAATTTCTAGTCTCCCATGTCGCCGGCTTACTCGCGCCAATGCCTCGCTCTCTATCCACACGCATGTAGCCTCAGGGCAATCGTACATTCTAAGTTGCGGTCTCCTCATGTTCGTCTCCTCTGTGCGCCCTTCTTCCTTTGGAAGCGACCGAAGAACTGGGAAGGAGTCGCCTGGGATACGGACTCCCCCACCGCGGCTGTTGCCCCATTCCTGACGTTCACCCAATGTTTTCTTTCCTCTTTTACGCCATGAATAATGCACGGAAACGCACCTTCCGCTTCCTGCCCTTCCCTTTTACGAGCTCTTTCTCTGCGTCTTCAGCCAGCTGTTTCTCCCTTTCTCGCTTCCGGGCCGGGGAAGCAAGGAAAAAAAAAAAGATATTGATTTTCGTTAAGTGAGTTACTTCACGGCGCCTTTATTTCTTTTTTGTTTGGTGTGCTTCCTTTTAGCTTGGCGTCTTTCCGAGAGTCATTCTACCAGAACAGACTGCGTGAAGTGAAGAGCAAAACGAATTGCGAGGAGGATATACAGCGCTGATCTCGCTTTCTCGTTTTCTTCCCGTAAGAAAAAAAAATAGCTCCGGCTTTCACTTCCTAGGTTTCTGCAACTTTCCTCGCCGTACCTTAACACGCTTCCATTCATGTTCGACAACTTTACAGGAACAAGATCCGAGAAAATAACGTCAATGCACCAGTTCTCAAGACGCTGACACGAAGACGAGCCGACGAACACGTCACACCAACTTCGAATTGGTGTCGGAAGCATTCCAGTCGTCAGTCAGAATGGAGTGGAAGGTTCATGAAAAAACCATGCTATACATATTTCTCATCAAAACACGCGGGTATTTCAACCTTGCAAAATCTTTTAACAGAACAAAAAAATGTTCCTTCACTGCACGGATGTGCAGAGGAGGAACATCTTTTACGCTGGCATTCTATCGGCCATTGGAGAGGGAGGCAATTCTCTCCATCGCGTTCCGCTCATAGACGGGCCAGCCATAACGGGACGGCGAAGCTAATTGCTCATCTTTTTTACTTTCGTCAAGAAATAGATGCATTTCGAACCCGGTTTCCAACTAATCTGCACAACTTATCAGCAATAATAAATAATCAACGCTAGCCGGTCGCCGAATCCTAATCCAAATACAGTGGACAGGAGCGGTCCGCAGTTCGGCGTGTTTACGGTCGTTGTGTCTGCTTGTCCGGCGTTTTCCTGTCACCGCCGACTGGAAGAGGACATCTAGCTGTCGCAGATAAGTGACGAAGGTGCGTAGGCCTTTCCTACGAGCCGGTCAGGCACGGATCGCTGCATGAAACGAGGTAGCACAAGTTTTTCGTTGACCCACGTCGCTGAGAGAAAACTACTCACAAAAAAGGCAAGTGCTTTCTATTTTCTGCGGACAAATACGTCGTTGCCTCTGGCAGCTCTATTTATACCAATATGGAACGATTTTAGTAACGGCAGTCGTTTAGCTTGATTGCCTGTGGTGTGGACCCATCGGCCAATCGGGACAATCCCCGGCGCAAGTTTTGCGTTGGGCAAAGCTTACACCGGCCGTAGCTATGTTTGATAACGTCGATAACTACGGTCGACTAACGCTTGCTTTTCGTTTGTACCCTGCCATGGACGCTACGAGCGTGTTCCCGACGCTCTGAAGAGTGCCTTGACATATTGAATGTTCAGGAAATTGCCTGAAATTCGGAGAGAGTTTTCGAGCCTGTGTCGACGGCGGCTTGTCTTCTGCACGAGAAAAAATATAAAATGTTTTGTTCATATATGACGCGTTTTAAATTTCGTATGCGATAGCCGTTGGTCACATTCCTCACAAATCTACACCGTAAACTTAATCAAACTGCCGTCGCGCTCGAATCACTGCCTGTCGTCGTAGATGTAAACAAAGCGTGTTTACGTGTGAGGGCCCTCTCAGAAGCTGTATTGCTAGGGGTATTTGCGATTTAATTTGCACAGAAAACACCCATTTCCACTTCACACCTGCTCTAGCTTTGACGTGGGAATGTCTGAGCAATATGCAAATCCTTTGATTTTATTTTAGCACATTCAGATCATAAAGCTTTATTATAAAGGGTGTGTGTTGCTAAAGGAAATGCAGCTGTTAAAATTATCTGAACAATTGGCACGGGTAGAATAAGAATTGGGGTCTATGTACCCTATGGTACCACAACTTGGCAGTGGACGGTGTTGGCATCTCACCGCCCTTGCAGCAGGTTTTGTCCTTCCGATATTTAGCCGTTGTGCACTAACTGACTCGGGTGCCAACCCATTCGCATTCAGGCTTGGTCTAATCATGACAACTGTTCAGTTATCGGCAAGTCGGGAAATGAGCAGACTGCGACCAAAACTAAGTGTTCTCTTACACAAAAGTATTTCAGTTCTGAGTTGAGATCACCGGGATGAAAAGTGCTGCCGAAATTGCTTCAATTCGTCTGGTGGTAGATAGTAAATAGTTTTGCACCAGAAAATGCTCTGTTTTCCACCATTCCATCACTGTTTGCTTTTTGTATATTCCAGAACCTTGTGGGCACCCTGGCAGCTCCCCAGCCCAGTTGCCTGACTGCGGGGCACAGGTGGCAAACTTTCCCGCGAGGCGGCGGAATCAAGCCGGCCACGCGGACATCTCATGCGCCGCATTAATAAGACTGATCAGAGGTGGCGCACAGGGAGTCGCTGCCCGGACTCAAGCGCCGCCAGTAGCGATAGTACCGAGGTAATCGATTTCAAATGCCGATTTTAAGATAAATTGGCCACGCGTGATTGTAATGTTTGTTTATTAGAGTGCTTATAGAACCCATAGATTGAGTTCTGACCGTAAATAGACTATCACAAAAGGCGGGTTAGTGTCACTTTAATTTTTCAGCACACAATTGCTGACCAACAGATTAAAGCAGGCTCCTCTGTTCCGTGCAATTCGCTCTGTAATCACTCAGCAAACTCGACCGTCGAACTGTATTTTCAATCTGATATAGATGTTGGGCATACAATCTCCATCGTGTGAGCAGATAGCTAAATAATAGCTGCAAGGCTACATCCTTTCTATCCTTCTGTATCGAAGCGAAGGTTTGGGAGGCAAGTGCCTTCTTGTGGCTTTTGTAACTTGCTTTTCACACTTCCGTTTGTGCAGTGGGTGTTTAACGTGGTGACGGCTGCATAAGGTACCTTTTTGGTTGTAGCCTTTGTTTGACCCACCATCTTCAAGCACATAAAAGCATTGTTTGGTTGACTGACACTTAACCAGGTATTGCGTGTCCTGCAGGTTGTCATTATCATTCTCGTCTTGTTTATCAATGCATTGAATATATTTAGAGTTTCATGTCTTATTAGCCGCTAAATGGAATTTGGCTTTGTTGCGAGGTTTTGTTCTCTGATTTTGAGTTATCAGGTTGTTAGCCAGACCAAGGTGCCTTAAATTTGACAAAGGCTTACTGGGCTGCAAGGCCCGTCTACCTTCACAATACCTGGGTGGTTCAGATGAATATTCAAAGCTGTGCACTAATTATTCTTACGATTTTTTTTACCTGTACAGTGCTAAGGGATGTTTTCTTTTATCCTAGGTATTTTCAGAAGTGGGCCTACAATTCCCTTTACCTGGTTCTGCAAGCCTGCTAGCACAACTTTTGTGCCGTAAATGTGAGCCATTCTTTATAGACATTTCACAAAAAGATGAAAACTCTCATATACGAGTTCAATTTTGTTCTGATCTGAGCATGTCTGCTGTGCACACGATTACGATGAGAATACAAGGATTTTTGCTTCCTTCACCCAGTGATTGTTGAAGGGTGAATAATATACATTGTTTGTGGAGTAAAGGGCGAGAAATGTATATAAATTTGAATTTCCTAAGTGTACAGGCGTCGATTCAAATATGCTAACGTTTTTGCCATGAGTCGCTTTATTTGGGCTGACTCTTCAAAAGCTCAGGCTTTGAAAGTTTTGGCATGCTTGCTCACATATGTTCTTGCGGGATTGTTACTCACTCTATAGAGTTACTGGGACCGCGAAACGATAGTGTTTGATCTTTACTAGCTACATGTCACTTGGCAAACGAGAATTAAACTAGCACACAAGGATAGGGAGTTAGAAACATGATGCTTGACGTTAACTTTAGAAAATAAGGGAGTCCTCTGTTCTTTCTTTTTCTGTTTTATATAGGTACTGCAACAAAATTCTAGCGCGTATTTTACTGTCCATATGCCAACCATGTTCTGGTCATATCACGGACACCAATATGTTTTATCAAAAATACACCAAAACACAATTTCAAACGAACAAACCAAATATTGTTACATCACACTCCACTTGAAAGCAGCGCCACTCCATGGAAAGACGTCGGTAAACCGCGTGCACGCGGGCCCTGTTTAACTTGGCTAAACCGGATTTCAGTTCTCTCCCGCGCCTATTCAACTCCTGTGGATCTCGTGGAGGTGCAACTCTAATGGCCATGCTGTAAAACATTGACGCCCCCAAGTGTCGAAGTTCACAACCACACCAGCCCCCATGTAGCCTTGGCCTTGAAGGAGAAGTAGGCGTCACGAACGCAATACGTCTCGGGAGATCTCCTGGGCCACTTTCGTTTTAAATAACGTTTTGGCATCTTTTAGAGAAACAAATTGGTGTCTCTGCTCTGTAGTGTGACCAGAGTGTGGTTGACATTTTGAGAATTATATGGGCAGTACAATTTCGTTGTAGTATCTCTAAAAAATATTCCGCCCTTTTACAATATTTTTTTTAAATATCTGCATTGCTATTGCTTTGAAGAAACTGTATTCGTTTCACCTTTCGAGAAAACTCCACTCCCCGCCTGGTTTGCAAGGCCAACCACACATACGATGATGTCGGCAACATGTTCTGTTATTAGTCAGCACATTTTAACTTAAGCTTGTGCTTTTTGGTTACAGGCCGCTGCCAGCCTACGCAGGGCAGAGAACGGCCAACTTCAGACTGATTGCAGGAAGAGCGTAGCATCGGCCCCTATCACGGAGAAAACGAGCGAGCTGCGACGTCTCAGCGAAACCAGTCAGGGCGCTTAGCAAATTTCGAGGAAATAATTTTAGCATCTCAAGACTTGCTAAAGAAGACCTTCAAATTTCTAGTGCTGCTCCATCGTCGCTGAAAAAGCAAAAAATAAATAAGTCATTTTCTTCTAAAAAAACATTTCTTTATAATAAAGTAATTTTTAAAGCAGCTCCAGCTGCCCAAATTGTTTCTGTCTCTTTATAGCAGTTTATGCTGAACACCTCTTTTGCTGCCAGCTAGAGATCTCGCCAAAACGAAACCTGTTTGCGCGACAACTCCACAATCCTCTTAAACCATGTCGTGATTACACGAAAGTCAAGATATCACCAGGACACCAAAGCACTGATGTCGCAACAAAACACCAGAGCCCTTATGTTACTCCAGACACCAGAGCACTGATGTTACACTAGACACCAGAGCCATGATGTCGCACCAGACACCAGAGCCCTATTGTTACACCGGACATCATTGCCCTAATGTTACGCCTGACACCAGCGCCCTGATGTTACACCGGACACCAGAGCCCTAATGTTACGCCAGACAAGAGAGCCCTGATGTTACACCAGACACCAGAGCCCTGATGTTGCACCAGATACCTGACCCTTGATGTTACACCAGATACCAGAGCGCTGATGGGAAGTGACCTGAAATATTTCTACAAAAATAATCTGGCGTGCCAGAGCCCTGATGTAAACTGACCTGAAAGTTTTCTCCGTAGAAAAGTTTTCTCTAGAAAACTTTCAGGTCAGTTTACAAAGACGCTTTTTGCTATACTGTTATTATTACTATTCACTTTCTATGCCAAGAAATATGTGTTCTCACCCAAAGGATATTGAGAAAAAATCGGTTAAACATAAAATTAGGGGGAATATCTTTTTTAGGCGAGATTAAAAGGACGAACGCATCAATATAAAATTGGAACTGTTGTTATTACACGGGAGTTCCGATTAAAAACTCGAGGCTTCTCGCATATACTTCGGCCAGTACAGGTCATATTCTTCAGCAGTCCTATGTATTGGTCGGAACCGCGACAAAAATTCGACCACCGCTTTTCATTTCGTCCCACGGAGGAAGGCAGTTACAATCGAAATGCAGTATAGTTAGATATGGTGATGTTTCTTCGTCTCGCGCTTCTTTTAGTGTCTCATTGTTTTGTTTGTTCCAATGTTGCCTTCAAAACGGAGCGGTAGACCGCTCCGTTTCTTGCGTCTGACAGCCAGCGAACCTCCCTTTTACTAAATTCGCCGAGGATATTTTATTCCCCATAAAAATGGAAACAACACTCAGAGTCAAAACATTTGAACGTATGGTGAGAAGAAAAAACGCTTGAGGTGCATTTCTATCGTGCGACATGCCATGCGTGCAACCGTGAAACAACACTTTAAAAGCCAAAATTCAATTTCCTGCTACGTCAATGTTATTGTTATACCTATCCTCTTCTTTTTTTTAGGTTAAAGAAGCAGCACGGTTGGGGCGGAATTCCAGAGACGCGACGGGATGAGAAGGAACAGGAGAGGGATCTGCCTGGAGAGTTTCGCGATCGCTCTCCAGATTTCGGGGAAATAGGGAAGAGCCAGGTAAGACCGGAGTCGAAGTGCGCGCCGCAGCCACGTGCCGCGAGAGTGCGAAACAAGACGCCAGGTTCAATTTTGATCTCGCACCGACGAAGCAAACATCGGCGAGTCAAACGCCGTGGATAACTCTAGGATGACGATCGACCCAGGACTAAACTCGACCAAGCAGGGAGGGCCAACGGTCGTCGAACGGTGCGTGACACATTGGTAGGAGTTCGATTGGCAACAAAGTAACGCGTTGTGATTTTTATTTTTTTCATTTTCCTTTCTACGCGATACTTTCAGGTTGAGGGGATCAGCGCCTCATCCTTTCGGTGTTTCTGCTAACAGGTGATGGCGATTCCTATTTCTTGAGAATGTGCTTTGTTGCGTTATGGTGCAAGTGGGACACGTTTGTCCTGTCGGCGCAGCTGTCAATCTGGACCTTTCCAGCCAGCGGGCGGAAGCGCCTGGTGGAAGCGTCGCGCTGACGAGAAAATGCTACATTCAGCGTGCCTGTCTGGCAAAACTGGTTACGCGCTTTGTTGCGGTCGATATTTTTGTAATATCGGGGAGAGCCCGGAAACGGAAGGGGATGTCACCGGGAAAGAGGGGGAAGGGGGGGGGGGGCGTGGAATCGAAGAGTCCGTGCTCTATTCGCGGAGGAGTGACGAATTGTGGTCCGTGTTGCGTTATTCACTTTTCCTGTTGCTTTATTTTATGGTGCTTGTGCATAGCGACTGAAATTTTCGATTGATTTCAGTAAAGAAATATTATATTGGAACAACATTTGGAATTTTAATTGCGGAAAATAATTCAGTGGAGATTTTATGTCACCCGACCGACATGAGTGTAAACAGCAAACCAGTTTTCCCTTGTTTTTACTTAAACCGGATTACTGCGGTACTTCCGGTAATATATACACTACATTATATAATGCATTACACTACTTTCAAACGCCGCACGCTCCACATTCAAGTGCACCCGTGGCTTCTCTTATACAGTGGAACATGTTGGAAGGTATTTGCTGGTTCTTTTCCTTACAAATATGCTTGAGGAAAGGTTTGAAAATCAAAAGACAGATATAATAGAAATGTGTAATATATTTGGACGGCTCGCAATCACAACACTGGAAAAAAATTAAAAAAAACTTTTTGATGAATGATATTTGCAAAAATAAACATTTTTATTTTGTGCATAAAGCTGATTATATGTTTGCATTGCATGCACCGAACGCGCTGTGGATAGGGACGGGGAGTTGTCAATTGAAAAGAAAAATTATCCTGCGACTTGGCAATGGAAAGAAACGACTGTCTAGTTCTAGGTAACCATTATAAGGAGTCAATGATAAAGTGACGGCTATAAGGAATAAAATTGTCGATCCTTTAAAGGACTTAGATGACTCGTTCCCATCCTAGCGCGAAATACGACACATCAGCGCTACCTATTAGCAACAAATTCAAAATTATACGCACCAGCTATTGCTTCTTGTGACAGCGCTGCTTTACAACTTGTTTTTCTTTTTTTTTAAGTTTTCGTTGCAAGATTTTGTTATTCTTATGAATGGTGACATAAAATGACTACCTACACTCACAGCTCTATGCTTTGACAATTATATCACTAAGTGCCCTGCACGGAGATGTTCAAGTAGGAGCTGTTGACAACTTTACAAGAGAAACAAGCATGCCACGGGCCTCTATTAGCTTGCATTTGAAGAAGCTGACTCGTATAATGGAGCCAGACCTGGAATTTGACAGTCCGGTCCTTTTTGACAAATTGTGCAATAGAGTAGCTTGTGGACACGGCATGGAAAGCTCCAGATCAAATCACGTGTTTCTTGTTATTCTATAAGGGTGTGCGTTAGTTCCTTAGTACGACTGGTCTGAGGGGGTAAGTTACGCGACCAGGGCACGAACACGACAAAGATGTTCGCATTTGGTAGGTAGGGTTGCAGTGTATTAAGGAAACTGCTTCTTTAATTAATCGTGAGCTCATTAGCATGCTGCATATCTAGTTAACATCTATTCTTACGTCAGAAAAATATTTTATGGTTTTAAATAGGTCGATCCATCAAACGGCAGGAACGCATCCGACGCTAAACTCAGTCTAGCCTTCCAGGCACGCGACACTGTCAGCGTCGCCACGTCCCGTTTGTGTGCCGCTTCATTTTGTTTGTTTATTTTGTTTTCGAAGCTTTCAGAGAAGGCGAAGTTTTCTCGAAGCGTGTCAAACTTCTTCCTCCTGCTTATTTTAGAGCGCAGCTCTTAGACGCCCGTTTCCGGCTTGAGCGGCGTCGCTGTCGGCGTAACCGCGCGGTGCATGATGGGTAAATTTGCCCGCTAAATTTAGCGGAAAATGTTCCCCGCTAAATCTAGCGGAAAATTTTCCTCGCTAAATCTAGCGGGAAACTTTCCCCGCTAAATTTAGCGGAAAATTTTCCCCGCTAAATCTAGCGGAAAATTTTCGCCGCTAAATCTAGCGGAAAATTTTCCCCGCTAAATTTAGCGGAAAATTTTTCCCGCTAGATCTAGCGGAAGATTTTCCTTACTAAATTTAGCGAAAAATTTTCCCCGCTAAATCGTGCGGAAAATTTTCCCCGCTAAATTTAGCGGAAAATTTTCCCCGCTAAATCTAGCGGAAAATTTTCCCCGCTAAATCTAGCGGAAAATTGTCCCCGCTAAATTTAGCTGAAATTTTTCCCGCTAGATCTAGCGGAAGATTTTCCGCACTAAATTTAGCGAAAAATTCCCCCCCTCCCCAAGGTCACGTGACCCCAGGCCACGTGACCCCCCCCCCCGTACCCTTCTCTCCTCCTCCTCAAGAGCTGCGCTCTAATTCGTCGTTACAGGAAGTTGTAAACGGCTTTCACTTTTTTTATCTTATTTTCTTTTTCTTTTTGTCACGGGCGGAGTTTATAGTTCAGGTGTTCGGCAGGCGGCTACGCTTCGGTCACATGATTTAAATGCTGAAATCCGAGTTAAAGCTTCAGTGGGAATACGATTCTACATTACTACTAAGAAAGGCAAAGCATCAGAATTAAGGAGAACGGGGAGATGTGACCTGTGCTTCTGATTTGCGCAGGGAACGAGGACGATCGAGCTAAGGGAAAAGAGTTAAAATAGCATTCATTGCTTCACTGTTGAAGGGTTACATTTCTCAATATCGCAAGTTTGCTCAGTTACAAAAAATATTGTCTCCTCCTCGACGTTTGATGGGAATCAGGTCTGTACCATCGTCTTTAAATATAAAACACAATAGAAGCGAAATCAATAGTGTAATCATGAAGTCAGTCAGCCTGCACAAAAATAATAAAAATCAAAGGACTAAATTTTAGTTATATAATTCAAACGGCTAAGTTTCCTCCCATCTACATCGGACATAAATAAACATGAGGAAGATACACAAAAAGGGGGACGGTCTTCGTTGTCCGTCCCCCTTTTTGTGTATCTTCCTCGTGTTTATGTACCGTTACCAACACGCTCGTTTTGTACTTACTACATCGGACATCTCCATTTTTCACGTCCTTATTTTCTGGCATTGACTCGGACTTCATCACTCCCGGCTATACCTCCTGTATACGAAATGCAATAGAGGAGGAAAAACGCAGATGATTTTGGATAAAATTCAGACGTCAAAACACACAGACACACACACACACACACACACAAAAAAAATCGGTACAAGCCAAGAACAAGATTCTTAATTAGTCTGCTCTCTACGCAGAGCACTCGCTCGGCTTTGCTCAAAATAAATTTCTTCTAGAGTATTCGTTTTAAGTAAACCCGACGTCTTCAGGGTCAGAAATGCGGGCAACCAGTTATCATGTCTTATAAAACCTCCCACGCGTATTAAAAAAATCGGTGTAACAAGATCCGCGACATTCTTTTGAATTTGGGAGCCACCGCAACCTCGGACGACTTACATGTGCCTAAACTTGTCGGGAAGTCACCCGATTCGCGTCTTCACAGCAACAAAAAATACCGCCGCGCATCAACATGCTATCCACCATGAGGTTTCTACTCGCATCACCAAGGCCGCTCTCCGATTCACAAAGAACAGCACGCCTCTCACGAGTTCATCGCAGCTGCTAAAACCTCGTTCCAATAGGTGGCGTGTGCCAGAAGGCGGTGTCGGCGGCCTTGCCTCCTCTGCGGGGGTTTAGAAGAGGCCCGCGAGAGACTCGCCGGCCCATTTGACCCGCTGGAATCAAATTTCGGACTCGCTGTTTCCTAATGTATTTCTCCAAAGCCTTCCGCCCCTTCACCCGCCGTGGCTCGGAAGCTGCGCCCCTTTAAAACTGGGTGTGTTTAGATACCGCCGGTCGTAGTGGTGTCCCGCCTATTTTTTTGTTTTTTTCAATTACATTTTTTGTGTGATATCGAGAAATGTGTTTACGAAACGGTAAAAACCTTACTTTCGCAACAAAAAAAAATCTTTTTTTTTGTATTTGTGAGGAAAAATTGCACCTAATGTGAGGTTGAAAACAGGGCTTTTCCAGTCGCGCGTTGACGCAACTTTAAAGACGCCTGGAAAAAATAGCACTGCCTACGTAATCAAACTTTACTACTAGAACTCATCACAGGCACGTAGCCAGGATTTTGTTTCGGGGGGGGGGGGGGGGGGGAGGCGCCTATGACAAATGCTATATGAGGGGAGGGGGAGAGGAGGTCCCAGCAAAATGGGAAATTTCGGGGGGGGGGGCCCCATGCCCCCCCCCTTCCCCGTGGATACGTGCCTGACTCATCAGATATATTTTCTTTGATCATATAATTAAAACAATGAAAAGAGAAACATGGCTTTTTGACCAACTCTTTCGTAATAAGGCATTTATCGGCAAACTTGTAGAAAACTTTAAAATGAACCCTACAACGTAATATCTTTTGTCCTGAGTATACCGTTCCAATTACATTTAAAAGAATAGCGTTCTACAACTGTAACTATATTTTGCATTGTAACTATAGTTTGCATTGCGGAGGAAACCAGACTTACTAACGCAGATCTAACGTGTTAAGTTCGCTCTGCTCGTCACGGGAAACGTGGTCGTAAACGTGTTTGGAGAGGTTGAAATTAGTTTTGTTGTCGAGCCTCACAGGACACAAGCTGACGGTACGCACGGAAGCGCACGAAATCTCGCGCTGCAGAATCGAGGGATCCTGGGCTCGATAACCACTTCTGCCCGTTTCGATCTGGATGAGAATCGTACCGGCACGCGCTCGTGTAATCACTACTGCGTGATGCATATTATATACCCCAGGCTAGCGGTCGTACTGCACTGGCTAATTTTCTCATCTACTGCGGAAATCCTGGCGACACTCTGGAGCAGAATAACATTTCACTGTCTAAACATCCTCAACACCAATTGAATTGTTTATTAAAGATATGATCATTTGGAATTTGGTGTTTCAAGTTCAGAGGAGCAGTGGCATGCCTGCGCGGAAGACATTGGGGGCGTTGCAGGGTGTTCTACTGCGTGACTGCAAAGGGGATCTAGGCTCGGCTGAGGAAAGACGGCTTTTTACTAACACAGCTTTTTGTTTTTTAAGATCGCGTGTTTACAGCGATTTCTAGAAAAATTAATCAAACTATTTGGTCAGTTGACGAGCTACATTAAAGTATTACACTGAAAAGGTAGCTTGATGAACATTTCATCAACCGAACACAACACACCAAAAACCGCACGCGTTGCAAAGTTCAGTTTTCAGAGGCAATATCAACATCATCACTGATAAAAAAGAAAAAAAATATGTTACTTTGCAGTGTTTTATTGTGCCTGGGAAATTAGACGACCGAATAAGGGCACCGCGGTACGCGGTGCTCGAGTATCACTAGTCGTAAAGACAGATAAAATCCTACCCTAATTGAGTGCCACATAGACCTGGTTACACTTTTTTTTATTTTAAACAATAGAATGCAACCTGTTTTTGTATAAATCAAATTAACGGTCGTGAAGGATCGGGCGCAATGAGAAATATAGATACAGTAGTAGAACGCTATTCCTTTTTTTAAATCTACTTTAGTTTAAAGTATTAATTTTAGGGTCCAAAAATGTCGCCCAAAAGTTCTTATTACGAAAGAGTTGCTCAAAAAGCCAGGTTTTCCCCTTCCTTTGTTTTTAAGTATATGATGAGATAAAATAAATTTAATTATTTCTGGTAGTAAAGCTTGTGTGGGTTTGCCATAAAAGCTTTGATAACGTAGACAATTGTATTCTTTATTCCAGGTGCCTTCAAATGTGTTTAAACGCGCAATGGGGAATGTCCTCTTTTCAGCCTCCTCTTAGGTGAATTTTTTTCTTACGAATAAAGAAAAAAAAGTTTCTTGCAAAAGTAAGGATTTTACAGTTGTGTGGACTCATTTCTCTACATTATAAAAAACTGTAATTGAAAAAGAAAAAATAGGCGTGACACCACTATGACCGTCCTTATCTGAACACACCAAACTGCTGCTTCCAAGATCAACTTCCTCCGAAAGTAATGTAAGTCGCCAGCCCTGCATGCCATCGCGGCTTCTTGTCGCATACTCTGCTTCGTCACTTTGTTAGTCTTTTTAACCTAAAAGAGCAGCGATCTTGAAGAAAGCTTTGATTGAAATCAGATTTAATCAATATTTACTACGGAGCTGGTCATGCTCTTCTTGTCGAGCCACAAAAGCTCACGCATATCTGTCAGTTTTTTTTAGCGTTTTATCCAGTTGTCGTAAAGATACTGAATTATGCGAAGGCTGATTGTTGGGGTTAAAATGAGTACGGAGGTTTATCTAACATGGTTACAAGATATTAAGCTGTATTAGGTATACAATCTGTAGGGGAGAACAGGCACCCACCGTTCGTATCGTGGTATCGTGTTCTGTCTCGAAATCGTCTCTCTTGCGAATGGGCGTCTCCTTGGTAAGCCGCAACCCGACGCCTTGCCCCTGTCGCTTCAGAATCCACCTGAGCCACGTAAAAGGGGGGGGCGATTTTGACGGCTTAATGGAGGTGCAATGGGAAATCCATATCTGGACGACATATTTGGCGGTGTGTCTGGGCCCGATCAGTGGTTCAACCGGTTAAGACGTTGCTCCGGTAACACGGCCATCTGAAAAAAAAAAACAATTTTCTTTAGATTGTATGGTGTTGGTCCCGCCGCTGATTTCGGATAACTCTGCAGGGTTGAGCTCCCGTTCATTGTAATGCCTGATCTGTTCGATGTTTCCCACTTCGTGTTTTGTTTCCCTGCTGCTGGTGGTGTCCTCTCTAAGCTGACGATATTGTCTCCCGGGAAGTCCGCTATTTTGAAGAGACCGTCGTATCGAGCGTCCTGCGTGCTGCCTCGTTTTGCACAGTTTTGCGTACCAAATACGCAAAACACTGTGAAACGCAGTCAACTCCGGAGAAAAATCGAGAATTTCTCTGTCACTGCCCAGTGGAGCCACGCACTCGAGCATGTTGGAGTGAAGCTTAGGAATCCCGGACAAAAGTTCACCACTTTTTTCACGAACCCGGACAAGAGCTCACCACTGTCTTCGCGAGCCCGGACAAAAGCTTACCGGGGAAATTTTCACGTGGTCCTTGAAATGAGCTGAAACAGCTTCGATGCATCCGTCAGACCCCCAAAAACCATATCTGTCCGAAACGCAACATTGGCGTGAAAAAAATAAATAAAATAAAAATATTCTTTTGGCTTATGAATTGCGCGGTACCTAGCGCCACCTAATTACTCTGTTTGACTCTGACATCTGGTGGCGAGCGACTTAACCTTCTTTCACGCCTCGCGATATTTTCTGGTTACCGTGCAAGAATGAGAGAAAAATGCTGCTTCGAAATTGCTTTTTTGAGTGCAGCCCTTGGTTTCGCGAATAGTTTTCTACCCCTGCCTGATGTGAGTTGCTGACGTCGGAATTGTGATTTGAGGAATAACGAAGGTAAGATGGAAGCTGTGTGAAATAACTGGGTATCGGTCGTCTCCGTTTAATATATCAGTGCTGACGACGAGAAGACTGAGTGACTGTTTTTGAGACGCAAGTTTTTTTACCTGCGGGGGAGCTGTCTTCCGAAATAAATACAGTTCGCGGAAAGCTCATGTTACGCCCTTTATTTGCTGCTCCTCACCCCGTACAATAGATGTTGCGTCCTCGTCAAGCTTTATTGAGCTCAATTTTTTTCGGATCGTAACTGCCATAATGAGATGCAGACGACGGAGGAACGGCTCTCCCCTGCTTTCAGAATCGAAAATTTCTCTCTTTCGGAAGGGACATAAGTTACATGTGCGTTCCTCCCTTTAGGGAGGACTGTATAGACCCTTAGAGTGTGTTATAGTGAAACCGAACGTGGTTGAAGTTTCTTAAACCATCCAACTTTACCCGTAGCAACTGGATACTGCCAAAGTGGGATTGCGTATAACACGAGTAATATTTGAAAACAACTGTTTGAAGCAGACGAAAGGAAGACTTTCCCGTCGTCACGCCTTACTGGCGGGACGCCGGGGCTCCCCTCTTTCTTCCCTTCCCGCGGTGTGGCCGAAGGGATGCAACAGAACCTAGAGGGAAGGCCGCATCGCTTGGAGGCATGACGTCACCAACGCCACAAGGAGGAAGCTGTCGTGGAGGTTGGCCTTCTCTGTCAGGTTCTACTTGGGCGCCTCCTCAATTTTGCTCTTCTTTGTTTCCGGGCAGTTGGCTGCTCGGAAGGTTGTAGGTTGTTAAATATAATTTTTAATACAATAGGTTGTTAAATAAAATTTTAAATTCACCCGTTTGTATAAGTTAGCGTTTTTATTTTTAAAAAAAGTCGTTTTTCACCCACAATGTGCGAAGAAACGAAAGCGGTAGCTCTAGCACGGTCGCGCAATGCGGATGGAATGGTGACGTCACGTTAGTGGGGACTGAGGTGCTACATGGTTAATTCTCACAGCCGTCGTGGTTGGGGTCGTGGATGCCACTGGCAAATGCCACATGTTATCTGTGAAGTAAGCGGGTAAGCGCGGTGGAGGCTTTTAAACCCATCCAACACTACGCGTAGCAACTGGCTACTGCGAAAATGGGATTTCGCATAACACGAGTAATGTTTGAAAACAAGTCTTTCAGTCAGACGACAAGATGATTCTTCCTTCGTCACGCAATTCTTGGCGAGATGCCAGGGCTGCCCTCTTCGCTCTCCTCGCGTGGCACGACGAACGGGAAGTTCCGACTTCCCTTTCCTCGCGGCAAGAGGGGAGAGAAGAAAGACTTTACATTCTTGTCGCGCGCGGCGACGACAACAGGCAAGGACGAAATGTCTGCAAAGTGTCACCCAACAAGTTATCCCTGAAAAACAACTATATATTTAATGGATATCAGTGGTTGGGATCCAAGGTTTCTATATTATATACAACGAAAGAAACTAAACTACCGCCTTGACCCAGAGGCCCGGTGTCGTCGCATTGCCGCCGCCATTCGGCTCGGAAGGTTAAACCGCATGAGTCTCGGCTCGGGATATTTATTCGTTCCCTTTAAGACTTCCTTTCGTGTGTTTGTGAGATTCAAGTGTCCACAAAGAATATCGAGACGCCGCAGAAGAAGAGGATAGGCATAAAAGGCACCGGCGAGCTCAAGCACCATGACGACATCTTGGGTTATATAACGGGCTGTCGGCTCCAGAAAGTGATTTCCGTTGTGCAGCGTTCGTGGCTTGTTTCTTCCGTTAACGTCATGTGAGCGTGCTTGAATGTTATTTTTTATGATGCGGCTTCTGTGTTTTATTTCGACTGTGGCTCAAGAAATTCGCGAAGTCTCTCAAGGGATGTCGAAAAGCATCAGTCGGCCGTTGTCTGAGGTGGTCGTAGTGCTCAAATTCCCTTATGGTGGCTGCTTTGCTGTGTGGATACCCTAGGATGCAATAACTTTTTATGCCATTTGCTTGACGTATGGTTCGCTACGCGAGCGGTATGGTGCAGTTAAGGGCGCACGTTTTGGTATAGAATCCCACGTCCATATGTCTGTCTTTATCGAGACCTCCGTCTTTTGCCGGAGCTACTAGCTCAGGAAAGTTTTGCTGTTTTGTTGATGTTTAGTGTTGGGGTACGAGATAACTATTTGACTAAGAAACAGACGAAGCTTTTCTTAAATGGAGAAAGTTATTTCCAATTAAACAACCAATCTTTTGTTCTCATCGGCTTACCATGTGTGCTTACATCATACGCATATAAATGTGAAACGCATGAAAATAAAACATCGTAATTTTTATATTTCGTCTATCATTATCTTTACCTAGAGTCCAAATATATGGGCCCTGTGCACCAGGTCGCTCAAATAGTGGAACAGCTACACGCTGCTAACAGCGCTTAGATATGTAAATTAATTGTAAACAACTTTCTTTTTCTATGTAGAGCATCGTTAACTGGACACAATAAAAACGAGTCGCGAACAAGGGGTACCGCGGGAGACTTCTCGTGTCACCACTTAGCTTATTTGGTTCTATCGGCGGCTAAAATAATGGCGTAGGCCATCATGCGTCGCGGGATTTTGGTTTCGATTGAACACGAGTTCTTTCCGGTGGAGTCACGTCTTGTGTGACATTAACGGGATACACCGACTGTTAAAGCACTGTCTGTATTTTTGCTTCTATGAGACTTTCAGCGGGGTGGGCAGTCCTCATACGGGGCTCTAACTTTAGCAATAAAATTGATGCCGGCCAATACCCTGCCTGGGCAAAGTACAAAAAGGCTCAATGACGTGTTTGCGCTAACAGCATCACTCAGTCTTCGAAGGAAATTAGATTTAACTCAGCTAACTTGTAAACAGGCAGATATGACGAAGGTACACAAACAAACTTCAGCGCAGATGACGTGAAACATTTACTGTGTAGACTGCTTTGCACAAACTGTGTTTCTCTCTTTGTTTTATAACAAAAGAAATTAGGCGTAACAATAACGGGCTGACGGCCACTACGTCGGCTCTGTAATGGTCGTCGCGTCGTTAAAACAAGGCAGTCCGCGAACGGGGGACTGTAGTGCGAGCCTGGTATAAATTACATTTATGGCCTGTGTCAATATGATGACTCCAGCGGATAGGGCAGTGATTTGTAGTCCTTGTGTTCTGAAAACAGGGCACTTTTCCAGTCTGCCTATTCCGCTTTTTCTATATAGCCTTTATGGCAATTCTGACTCAAAGCCACGTCATTCGAAAGAATCGATTTAAAAACAAATAGAAATATATGTCCACGGCCGTCAATTTCCGCCGATTTTCCAAGAGCGTTAACTAAGCAGGGAAACAGCGCTTGTCAAACACGACTCGGTTTTTAATATTATTTTCAAGTTTGAAAGAACGCATGCATATCAAATAGGCGAAAATATACAAATAAAAGTATTCCTGTAACAGCTCGTATGTCGAGCAGCATTTCCGAACATATCTTCATTTTCCGACTGTTCGCCGAGGCAGGAGCCCATGTAGCTGTGTTTAGGAAAACAAAATAAGAAACCCGAAGATGGTTCATAAAAAATATTATGTCAATGAATCAACACCCTGGTTCAATGTTACGTGGTATAACGCTTCATACAATCTGGCACGGCTTTGTATACAATGAATATAACTTATATGTGGTTTATGACACGTCCACGCAGGCCTGATGACTTGAATTACGTTTCTGTAACCATTAATGTAAGCAACGTTGGCACGACAATCTCCATGCTAGTACAGAAAATGAGACATGTCCTCACTTATTGAAGAGAGTGTACGTTGTAGAAAGGAAAGTGCTGAACGAATTGCAGAGTTTCACGAGCAGCCAAAGTTTCCTACTCGGCTCGCACCCTGCAACTCCGTCGCGACCCTTTACCGAAGATCGACTCATTTCTCCACTCGTCATTCCCACCATATCGGCACGCCCCAGCGCTGAGTTTTCTTTGAGAGCTGCCTTATGTATGAGCTTCTTTGCCCCGTATTTGGTAAGTACGTTCAGTAACATGAAGAAAAGAAATCATCTGAGCAGTTTTATTTAAAATCAGCTTTGTCGCGATAGTATATGGTATAAAGGATGTGTGTGTGTATGGGGGGGGGGGCAATAAGGAGGCACATCTTGAGTTATGAAATAATCCGAAATTAAGACCTATACCAAAAAATTATATCCAAAATAGAAGTTAGTTTCGTTTTCGCTCCTGGATTAAAACGTGCCTCCTGGCGCAAATATTACATAAACACCCTTTATGTTTTTTCTTCTTTTTTGTGTTTGTTTATACAGTCTAGAACTTAGTCTGTCTCAAAAGGCAACTTTTACTCTAGCTGTAGATGAGAAATGTAGCCAGTCTAGCGGTTGTACTGCACTGGCTAAATTTCTCATCTACAGCTGGGAGACAAGTCGCCCGTTGAGGCAGGTTAAGTTCTAGGCGGTGTATACATACACACACCCTAATTTTGTTTTCAGGAAAAAGATGTGACCTGTGCTCATAACACCCTAGCTGCCTCGTATAAGCAGGAATAATTTGTGTCACTCAGTGAAGCCAGCACAGTAGACAGGCTCTGCAACTAGTATACTGACACGCATCTCCGACCCTCGCTATAACCGCCATTTTCGAAAACGAGTGGCGCCATCTGTAGTGAATTGAAGTCCCGAATATTGAACGTGAGAGATCGAAGAAAAACACAAAACTTGCGCATGGCATTGTCTTTGTTCTCACCCTCGTACGTCATGCGAATTGGGTTTGCTTTGTTTACCCACTTAGCCCTAGTGGTCATTTTGACGGTAATTAAGTCCGTGACGCGGAAGAAAACATCATGGGAGCGTGTGTAACGTCGTGCTTACGGGAAAGCAAATGAAATATTGTGAATATTAATTAGGATCTATTGACGTTACTGGCAGGTTCATTCCAGTACGGAGGCAATGTAGTAAGTGCAGCGCGACGGAAGACCCAGGTTTTAACGTGCTTCCAGCGGGAGTAATTACACGGAGTCATGCTCACGCAATGCCCGTCCACATTCAAACCGACTAGACCAGCAATCAAATCGACGAATGATCCATGGGTTCATCGATCAAAACGTTCCCCCTACCTGCTTTGACGAGTCAGATGCAATACTGCATTGTTTTGGCTACGTCAGTCAGATGCAATACTGCATTGTTTTGGCTACGAATGATCTATGGGTTCATCGATCAAAACGTTCCCTCTACCTGCTTTGACGAGTCAGATGCAATACTGCATTGTTTTGGCTACGTCATTCGCAGCGAGCTTCCTCTGTAGGTTGAATTGATAAGCTTTCTGAGTTCTCTGCATAAAACAATACTCCCGAAAAGGGTGGTACTAACCAGGGCGGGAAAAAAAATCACGATTATTTGAGAAAGAACAAAAGTTTTATTTAATTTAATTCAGATTAATTTGATTTAGATGACTGTAGCTAGAAATTTTTTTTTTTACTATATGCATTTCTTTTTTTAAATCTGAAAGATTCATTGGTAAATCCGTCCGATCCCTGAAGACAATACGGAATAAAGGGTTACTGTATACATTTATACATTTTACATACAATTTATATACTAACTGTATATTGGTATAAAGCTGCCAAAACAAAAGCTGCGTGATTTCTTGTTTTTAGTAAAAAGTTTTACAGTACAATCTCGATAAACGGAACCTGAAGGGACCAGGAAAATCTGTTCCATTTATCAGGAGTTTCATTTACTGAGAGTATGTAGTGTAGGTACACTAAAAATGTTGAATGCCAGCTTAAATGCTGTTTCCACAAGTGCACGATTTGTAAACACCAGCAATTGAATGTAGAAGGCAAAATATTGACAAAAACACCAAATTGCTGCTTTTGTATATTCACACAAACCGTGTAAAAACGTTGTGAGCATTATTCATGTTCTCCATTTCCCTCTGTCCTGCTCTCCAGAGTGTCTCTAAAAACAATCACTCACTGAGTAGGAAAAAAGGAAGAGATCTTGGTTACCAAGATCTCCTCGTGTTTCGGCACGAAAAACAATACCGTTTCGTTCCTTAAATCTGGTCAACCACCCCTCGCTGCACGAGAAGTCCTCGATCTTGAGTTGAAGAACGAATTCTTCCGCTTTTGCACGAATTATGGGTTCGGTGACGGGAAGGTTCTCACTCCGGGCTCTTCTTAGCCACAACACCAAGCACTTCTCAAGCTCTTCGTGTTCGGGGAGTCGCAGCCTCATCCTCTTTGGTCCAAATTGCGTACTGCTGAACGCGCTCCGCATCTTTTCTTTGTCGTGAAAAATCCTTGTCAGGCTACTTTTGGGAAAGGCATACTTGGTTGCAAGAGCCGTTTTCGTGAAGCAACCGCTATCGTAATCATTAATGACTTCGATCTTTTTTCTAACGTGAGCGCATGGTGTTGTCGCTTCGTGGCCGCCATCGCAGAAAGTAGGACACTAGGCCTAAGATGCGAGCAGAAGCCTTGTTGAGCCAAGCCTATCCAACATAGCCACCTATGCGTAACAAATGAGAAAAGAAAACTCCCAAAAACCATGCGTACATGCTAATTTTGGGCAATAAAGCTAATAAATATTAAGAACATTTTTAATACTGTTTTATTACTCAAGAGTTATTTATCTTTTCTTCGATAGCGAAAAATATGCCGGCGACATAGTTTCGTTTTCAGTTCCGTTTACCCGGAGGCGCGAGAATTTGAGTTCCGATTAACGGGATTACTTTTACATTGCGTGAATACAAAACCAAACAACTCCGAGATAGTTGTTTCGTTTAAGCAACAATTCCGTTTAAGCGATTTCCGTTTAACAAGATTCTACTGTACTTGTTGTGTTTTTTTTTGCATTTACATTGGCTTGTATACCCATTACGTTTTTTTCGCACTTTGATTCGCTTTGAATAGGACATTAGGCAACTGACAAAGTAGGTGGAACGTAGAAGAAAACTCGATGCTCTGATTTGCTCAGAATAGTTGCGTTCAAGCTGGTAGAAATCTTTGTTGCTTGGTGATTTTGTGAACTAAATGCATAACAAACGCACATAGAAAGTATCAAATGATAGACGAAGAGTAAATAAAAAGTATTTTGGGGGCTATTTCTGAAAAAAAAAAAGGTTTGATATTACAGTAAGACCGGTGTGATATAAATCACGAATTAAATTATCTTGATTTTTATTCTCCAAGCTGGTAGTAACTGACAACTTCAGAATGACATCAAGTAAATAAGTACCCCCCTTCACCACCTTACCATCAAGCATCTGATCGATTCTTGTCAACAGTCAAGTATCGATCGTCTGCAGACGACCATTTGCTCTATACAATTAGCCTCGCTCGGTTATTCTTGAGTTGCCTCTGACTATTCGAGAATTCCACTCACCTGCTTCATAATTTGGCTGTTAGGTTGGAGAACGAAAATCAAGCTGATTTTACTGTGATGATTTAAATCATACCTTTTCCGCAAAAAGTATTCCCAATTATAATTTTTTTTATTTAGCGTTTGCGTACTCTTTGGTGCTTTCAGCGTGAATTGGCTTTCGATTTAAATCAAATATGCATGAAGCAAGGAGGATTTATATTAGACTGAACACGATAACAAAGCAGTTGTCTTCTGAGCAAGTCGGAACGTTGAGCTTTCCATCTACCTTTCACTTCGTTTCTTCGTTTGCCAATTACGTAACATCCTATTTAAAGTAAATAAAAGCGCGAAAGAAAAAAATAAAAACATTGAAAGTAATGTCCCACTGCATGCCAATCAGAAGTCGAAAAACAGGAAATCTGGTTCACTAACAAAAGCAAATCAAGCCGCGTTTTTTTTCCTAGTAAGGCAGAATTTACTCAATAAAGAGTTAATTAAACTTTATTTTATATTATCAGTAATTATTTCTTTCGCATTGTTTTTTGTAATCGGACGGATTGATATATTTCTAGAAACTTAGGTTTTATTCCCTTCCAGTCATCACACAAATTCCGTATGATCTGGGAAAGATGCAGCGTACGTGTACGGACGATTATATGCACAACTCTACATGGCAGTAGAAGTTATGAGAAGACACCAGGAGACAGACCGAACACCTCATCACTAGTCCTATATTGGGCTTAAAGAAAAGCAGAAGCGGTTCTGTATTTGAGTAAAAACACTCAAGTTCTCTTCATTTGAACTCCAGGATCACGAATATCAAGATTATGTGTTTTTTTTTCTATTTTGGTGGACGGAGGCTGCAGAAACTTATTTTCAAAGTACTGCTGAAGCCCCTTCTTCCCGGAGCGTTACGTCATAAAAGGAGTTTTCGGAAACTCCGCTCTCGCTCATCTTCAGCGCCTATGAAAGCTATATACGTGCTCTCTTGCTATTTAAAAAAAAAAAATGTCAGAAAAAGAAAAACGCCACGACTGGTGTCAAAGCGGGGGAGTATACTTGGAAAGCTTGCAATGGCACGCGCTGCCAACACGAGTGACACGTGCTTGGTGGCCTAGAGATCCTTTTATGACGTCACGACTGGCCGGAGGTTCTACGTGTTTTCTCGCGTTCAGTCACATCTTCGGGGAAAACAAACGTGATATTCAAATTCAAGGGGATAAAAATACTCTAAAATTTACCTTTAACTCGTTTTCCTTTTTTTCAACATGTTTTCGCCAGGCGGACTTTTTCATCTTCAACTAGTAAACAAGTTTGCGCACTTGTAAAATCCGGTACCCGAGAAAGAAACAACAACCCAGATAGGAAACTGGAGATTTCGGTGTCTGGACCCGCCGGAACTTGGGTCGAAATATATGGACCCACCCTCAAAACCAATGAAGAGACCTACGCTTTGAAACACATGCGTAAATACAGAGCCGGAATTCATTTCGCAACCACAGACTTAAAAAAAAGAAGAAAACTTTGAAATATAAACAGCGCCGGAGCTCTCCGTTTTAAGCTTATCTGAATCAGCGAGGTGTTTGAGGGTTCCCGTTTTCACTCGCTCGCTTTCCCTGGGAAGCCGCGTTCGTGGCAGCAACTTCCACCAAGCTAAACTTCGCATCATCAGCTCAGACTCTAGGAACGATTCTTCATACGGTATTATTTGTTTATTTATTTTTTGTATCGCGCAGCTGTTTTTTTTTTTTGTGTGGATATGGGAGGAATTTGCTTACAAGTACGCACGCACGCTCGCACACAAACAAAGGCGCAAGCGCTCACGTACGCGCATAGACCTACCGGAAGATCGAACACCCGTTGCCTTTCCACCCCGCCCTGGTCTCCCGATTCTAGCGGGCGGGTAAATCCGCACATTTAGAAGTTAGCGCCGCATTTAAATATGCGCATAGAAAAAGGCAGCGAACATAAAAAGCAGTTTCTCACCACGCGTCACCCGCGGCGGGCGACGGCACCGCGCAGGGGGGCAGGGCCGTTGGTGGGCGGAAGGAACCCTTGGCTTGGCAGGCAAAGGGCCTTCTTAGGGCCCGGCCACGGTCGCCCTCGCTTACGAATGAACCCATAGGAACCTTGTGGATGCACGCCTCCGAGTTCCAATCCTCGGGGGGGGGGGGGGGGATTTGCTCTTGGGACGGTTATAGCGCATTGCGGGCACGTTCGAATCCGCCTCGAAAGCATCACTTAGTCGCCACGACCCAGACGGCACGCACAATGTGGTTCCCGACTCGTAACTGCTGTCGTCACGTTTGCGGTAACGGGACCCCGCCGGTGCGGCGCCGGCAGAACGCAGCCCGAGACATTTTATACGTGGCCACTGGTGGTGGGGTTCACGCCGGTATTTACATTGTTAGCATTGTCTGCTGCGGTCATGAGGACGCTAGCGGCGTCGCGGTCCGTTGCGGCGCGTGTAGCGTGGAAACCGCGTGCACGTTCAGGTTTCGTATATGTAGTTGCGCCCGTCTTTAGCGCCCTCGCTGCTGCGAGCTGCACTTGTAGCTTTCCGGCGAATGGGATTGGCGAGCGAATTCGTTGGCGGAAACACGAAACCGCCGCGTCGTGGTGATTGTTGGGGGCTCCGTGCTCCGAATGAAATGTTATATTTACCCTCAGCTGCGGTTGGTTGTGGAAAAACGTTCGTGACGGCCGACGCCGGAGCGGAGAGAGGTCCGTGTACATGCCGTTTCGGCCAAAGCTGAACGGTGAACACGAACGAACGCGCGGTGCGGCAGCAAATGCTGAATAGGCAGTACCGCTCCTGTAGCATTGAATGATCTAGGCATTAGCTCCGAACATGTCTTGCGGTCTGCTTGCCAAATACTTCGCCCAGCTATCAGTTCCGGCATTACAGTTTGGCGTTTCGTGCTAATTAAAAAAACATCGTATTAGTCACAACAAATTGACGCAGTCCAATTGTTTAGAGTCAGTAACAAGATAAAGCTGGACATTGGAAATTCCCGGTTCTGTCCTATTATATTCTTTTTAAGCGTAACGGATCAACCCATCTTGTATTTGTAGGTTCAATGTATTTTCTATCTAGTTTAATCGTTTTAAGTTTCGAGAGCGGTAAGTACCCGAGTTAACTTCCGCCCCTTTCAATATATATATATATTTTGCCCGTGACTGTAGGATCCTTGCACGTGCGCGTTCGAATAACCGGAAACGGCAAATGCGCACGCGGCGAAACTGAAAGCTGAGTCGGCCAACTTATATAGGGCGTCCATTCAGTTGGACGAAGCATCATTTAAGTTGCAATGTGGAAGGCAACAGCGGCCGTCATGCCTCCGACAAGTCCTCGCCTCGATCGCGGTCGATGACACGTGCCTGAGTAACACTTCCAAGTAGCCGGGAAGCTTTTTTATTTTTGTGAAGCCGCCCGCAACAATTGTCGAGGCGAGGCGGAAACGCCGTCTCCCGTCTCGCTGCAGCCCCGTCTTCTCTCCTATCGACCAGAGTGCAAGCACAGAGTTCCGAGGTCTACCAAGCCTCTAGGCTGCAGTTAAGCGTCTGAAGCGACTCCCGTCGTACTCTTTTTGGCGTGGAACGGAACCATATTCTGAGTTGTGGAAGGCAGCAGGTTGGGAACAATTCGTTTACAGCATAAGGTTCGCTTACTTAAATAGCACCGGAAAATAAAGTGAAGTGACACCGTGATGTGTACGTAGTGCGCCACCCCGCCGGTGTGAGCTCTGCATGTTGGAGAAGTAGGCTTCGCCTTCGCCTCGGCTTTAACTGCAGTAATTTTTTTTATTTTTTATTTAGTGTGTTTGGCGAAGAAATGTGCTTTATCTGTTTGAATTTCTAGTAGGGATGTGCGAATAGTGAATTTTCACTTCGAAGCGAATACGAAGCGAATAATTAATTTCAACGAATAATTTCGAATCGAAGCGAATAATTTCGAAGCGAAGCGAATACTTTGCAATTGTTAATTTAAAAGTGAGAAAATTGACAAAAATATAACTTGAATAATTTGCACATCGATATGGCTTAGCTAGCCGTGTCGTCTTCAACATGTTTTCTAGGCTACTGGAAAAACAGTCGGGAACAGATTCAAGAAAGCAAAGATTTCCCAAGTTTATTGACGCCTGTGCATCACATCGTGAGCATTACTCTACATTGCTGTGGATAAACACACACTCTTTAAACACTTCGGGATGAAGCTTCAGGTGATTGACCAGAGTCGTAGTTGTACATCTTGCACGTGTGACATTTCGCGCTTTCAGGTCCTCGATCAAAAAACTCCCAGATCGCGCTGCGGCACATCGCCCGTTGCGTTTGGTCGTCCATGACTTGTTCGGGAACGCACGCATAAGCTGCATTCACAGCTCGCTTAAAGCGAAAGTGATAGAAGTAGCAACAAAAGCAGAACCGAGCAGAAAGCAGAACAAGGAAATGATCAACGATGGTAGGGCTGGTATGGCGGCTAGAATGATGGGAATCATACATGCATACGTGTGAATACACGCCACAGTTGGAGTCACAGGTTGTAGCCCGTGCCACATAGAAGTCTGCACCGATAACAATGCCAAGATTTGAAATTTGTCACTGTTTAGACCATGGTGATTTCGACTATTGAATGACACTTCAAAACCATGTCAGACTTGTAAAAATCCGCATATAATACGAACCCGCGTATAGCACGAGGCATGATTTGAGGACTGCGCAAAAGAAAAAAAAAAGTTTTATCCGCGCATAATACGAAACAATTTGAAGACCGCGAAAATTTTCTCCGTAAAATATGACCCAGGAAGTCTTAAGAAAAACGTTTATTGGCATCATAATTGAACCTTAATCACTGTCATCACTTCCATCAGACTCCTTGTCCAACGCCTCCTCCCAAAGGCAGTCGTCTTCAGTGCCGTCGAGCGCATTTGAACTCCCGGTCTTCTTGAAAGAGCGAGCGTCGAGCGTGCGCCGACGCAGTAAAAACCTGGCGCGGCGCATAAAGCTAGCAACCCAATGTCGGCTCGTTAAAGTTATCTCGCCTTCTCTTGCAGCAGCTCGATGTTTACGGCGAGGTGCCGTTTCACGTTGCTCTTTAACGCTGAAACTTGCCTCGACGTCGGCGAACACGCCATTCTTTGGACCTCTAAAGCTTCTCCTTGTTCCGTTGCACGCGAACAGAGCTTGCTTTTGACGTCTCCATCCGCGGATGCTGTCGTCCGGCAGCACTGTTGCCGATGTCTTCCGCGACCAAAACGACTTTTCTTTTGAAGGCGGCCGAGTATTGTTAACGCGCCGACGCCATTGCCTAGCCTGACCGTGGACGTATGGTGGCGCCTCGGACATTGTGATTTTAATGATGATGATAGCTGCTTTTAACGCCATATTACTATGAAACCGAAACTACGTCGAACTGTGTAAGATCGCGCCTCATAGAAACTGAAAATTGTTGGGACCCGCGTATAATACGAGCCGCAAATTTTGCATGGCGAAATTTAGAAAAAAAACTTGTATTATATGCGGGTTTTTATGATAATTCAAAGAAAACATTTACGGTATTCGAGAGGTATCGTAACTATTGAAATGAAGATATGTTCAAATTGGAGGAACTATCGGTATCACCATCATTGTTTTCTACGCGGGGCGGCAACGGCGTACGCAATAAACGTGCAGCACGTGGGAAATTAGTTTAAGTGTACTCGGAGGCAAGAAAAGGACAAAAATAAGCTAGGAGCTAGCTTTGGCAACCGTAGCACACAGTCACGTGGTTTTTGACGTGAATGTCATATTTTGTGAGTTGTCTTAGCTTCCCTCTTTTCGAATAAGGTGGTGGTTTGCACCGTGTTCAAACTTCGAAATACTTCGAAAATATTCGAAGTTTCCGAATAGTACTATTCGATTCGAAGTCTGAATCGAATATGGCATTATTCGCTTCGATATTCGAAACTTTCGAATATTCGCACAACCCTAATTACTAGACTCAGAAATACTGCCCGTTTTTGAGAAATAAACTACAGAACCACATAGCCTTTCACATCTTCAGATGCCCAGTGCACAGCGCAAATAGACTTATGTTTATTTATTTATTAAAATTTTTCTTTGCAATATACTGCAAGGCATCGCACGCCCAAGCTGTGTGGATTGACATTAATGCACACAAAAAAGTTTGTGCGTGAGCCTGACAAGATTACAAACGACCACTTAAAGTGGGCTGCAAATGAATGAGGCAGCTGTTGCGTTCTTGAAATATGTGATTTAGGAGATTTGATTTTAGCCGATGTGCTTTAGAACATTTGCTTTAGGAGCTTTGCTTTGAGTAGAATAGTTGCAGGAGATTCGCTTTAGGGGATGCGTGGAAAGCGCTTATCCGCTGCTGCTTGACCGTGATAGTCGGGATCTCTCCCCTTTGATTGATTTCGTGCCGCGGCGGCCTTCCGTTTACTCTGTGTGGCGCGACGCGCTTGACATTCCCGCTTCTCCACGGGGAGCGAATCTTGCGTGGTCTAAAGATCTAAACATGTCTGGGAAGAAGGGGCAGAGAGAATTAAGCGAGCGGCGCCCAGGGCCGCACCGGAGGACCTTGCGAAACCCTGAAGCCGCGGCGGCGCGTGAGGGGCCACGGCGACGGGTACAGAGCAGTCTTGTACCGTACGCATTACAAGTAATCAAATTACTTGTAATCGATTACTTTTTACAGTAATTTTGTAATCAGTTGATTACTTTTATTAGGCACTAATCACAAGAGTAATCTGATTACTTTTTAAAGTAATAAAAATTACTCGTAACCGTTACTATTTTTTCACGGGACCCGCCCCAATTTTTTTCGCATTGCTGACAATGTGTCCGCATTGTGAAGGTGAAACGACCACAAAGAGGGAACCCGTTTTTCTTCTTCAATACTTGTGAAAATGTGAAATGTAGGTTGGAAGTAGTTCATTGTTATGAGCGCTAAATATGTAAGTCTTCACGTAATAATTTAATCGGAAAAGTAACGGTTACTTCTCCAAGTAATGTCCAATTACTTTTGCTGTTGAGTAATCAAGTAATTTAATCGAATACTTTTTAGCCAAAAGTAGTAGTAATTGTAATCGATTACTTATTTTAGTAAAGTGTACAAGACTGGCACAGAGCGATAGCGTGGCGGCTATTGGGCGGTGGTGCGTACCCCTCGATGACGTGAATTTTTTTAATTTTTTTGTATTTTTTTAATGCGAAAGCTATTAGCTGTTTTGTGGAGCGCAGCAGGCGTTGTCTGTAACCGCGAAAAAAGGCACATTGTCTCATTCGGCGAGTGTAACGGCACCTAAATGCCCATTGGCTGAGCGAAACGGCACCTAAATGCAAGTCATCAAGCACGCGCGTTCAGAAATAAAATACAAAGAGAACAGCAATGCAAATATGCTTCGTCACGGAAGCCGTTGGGGGCGCTTAAGGTCAAAGCGGACACGCCTGAGAAATAAAACATAAAGAAAAGCACAGCAAGGCAGATGCATCGTCACGGAAGGCGTCGAGCCGGCGGGATTCGCCGCGCCTGCGCATTGGGGGAGTGTGATGTCACCACCGGAGCGCGGTGTGCGATATGAAGACGTGGCGCTCTGCTTGTAGGAATGCGCTGCGTGTTTCGCATTCCTACACGTAAACAGCCTTCAGTCTATCTTTTTTCTTCTTTTTACTGCGGGCATCTAAGTCCGATTCCCTCCGACCCTGTTCCCGGATGAATGTGACACAGCAATACTTCGCTCTCGGCAAAAGGGTTTAATCACTCACTCATTGCCTTGGGGGTTTCGGGATTGCGGAACGGTCATCAGCCAGGCCATGGGGGAGTCCGCTGCCCAAGCAGCTTCTCCAAGTCCCAGCAGTGGTCGTCAACACCGCGTCAAGGGGACGTCGTTGCCCTGGTTCGCCGTCCGGTCCGTGCGTTGAGTCCGCCGCTCAACGTCGCGCCCGCACTCCCCCGCTCCTGCGTCCGTGTCCCGTCGAATCCCGCGCCAGCGTCCTCGTCTCCTCGTCGCCGCTGCACGCTTGCCGCCGTCGAGAAGCTTCACCGTCCGAGCCAGCGTCACCGTCCAAGAGGGTCGCCGTTCCAGAGAGAGCCTTCTTTGTCCGGCTTCCCCTTTTAAAGCCTTCGTCCCTTTGTCTTGGGAAGCCAGTCCCGTGACGTCAGATGGCTTAGGGGAGCGGTCCAGCCGGACCTTGTGGAACGCGAGGCCAGGGCCGCTCCCCCGAGGCGTGACGTATCTCGGAGGTTTGGCGCGCTAAGCTTCTGCCAGAAATTGGGTCCCGGAGGGTCGGCGCGGGGAAGGGCAGCCAGATCTCCACACCTCCCTCCCCTCAAGGCTCGGACTTGGGGGGCCCAAGGTTGCGTGGTCCCCAGGACCTCAGGCAGGAAACTCGTTCAGCTGAGTGTCGCCGATGATGACGAGCACCCTCGATGACTGTGGTGAAGGCATCAAACCAGGCAGGCCAGTGGTGGACGTTCATTCACGGGGCAGCTCGCGACCGACGGAGCACGGCCCCGGAACCAGTTCGGAGCACCACAGCTCACAACACGCACGGGCACTCAGGCACACACCACACGCTGGCTCTTAAAGTTCGCTTCCATCTCTAATGTAACAGACGGCGAATCGCGCAAAAACGAATACCGGCACGCTATATCAGACAGCGCGACGAAACCAAAATCTTTCGATCGTTGGACATGCCACGAAATAAAAACCAAACTCTTCATTTCAATTCTAACCGGCAGGCAATCATCAAGAACGTCACGCTACACGTTCGAGAGGTACGTAAGAGGAAAACTATACCTCTGCTAAAAAGCATAAGCACTCGCTGTATACTCACATCGTACATACGCTCGTTATACAACGTTTGCTCCTATAAAACTCAACCGCATTCTTTTAAAACGGAAAACAATCTACCAGAGCGGCAGGACCGCACACCTCTGACAACAATATTAATCTCCAACACATTCGCGAAGAACGCACGAAACCTCAAAATCTAACAATAACCTCCGGTAAGACAGAGACGGCCACAAATCCAGCCCCGTTCGTGAGGTGCGACTCGAAATATCTACGGAGAACAAACACGCTGCCAACAGTAGCAATTACTCAAGACGGGTACTCATGCACTCGGCGTTCGCGACACTTAAGCTACAAGCACGCTACGGACAAGCTACGCAGCACGCCATCATCAGAAGGGATAATCAACTTACTGAGAGGCTGGTGTTCCGTTTTACCGGTCATTAATACCAGTACAAAGGGAACGGTATCTAGATCGTGCGAACAGCATATCTAATCGGACAGGCTATTTACACGGCTATGTCCGTAACGTCTGGGCATGTACCAGACGTTACCGCTTCACTGCTCGGAGGCGACCACCCAACAGGAGCGATGAGCGCGTAACGGCGGTCCGCACCGAACCCCGCACGGGCTCGACAGCCGCGACAAGCGCATCGACGCACGTTAGAGTTCTCCCCCGGCCAAACCCCGACACCGCATAACTTAAAAGTCTTCCTGCTGATGTCAGGTCCGGCCGGGATCGAGCAATAAAAGTACGCCGTCAACGCGTCTCGCGACTCTTCGACGTTCTCGACTCGAGCAACGTCTCCACATACAAACGCAGTAGGTTACGCACAAAGCTCGCCCCCAACCAAGTCAAGACGCCGCATAACTAAAAAGTCTTCTTGCGACTGTAAAGACAGGCAGGGTTCGAACAATGTAAGTATCCCACACGCGCACCTTTCAACTTCCGCGCAACGAGCGCGACACCGAAATGCCAAGTAATCTAACCGGCCGGTCTTGGAAATGAACGAGCTAATAAACTATATTTGCTCTGCATAAACAGTTTCCGCAGCGTCGAAGTGTCTACCGCATTTACCGCTGGATTCCAACACCCGCTACCCATTCATGCAAAGGCTGCAGTTTGTACAGCGACGGGCTGACCCAACGCACAACAGTTATAGGCCGCCGACGGCCATGCCGCTTGCCATAATTTCTAGGCTTCCCGGGCACGTACCCGCCGACGTGAACCGTACGTTTTCCCGGGCCAACCGCGCATCTGTACAGGATAAAACTATGAACAACTCGTCACATCCTCACAAGACCGCCACTTCCCTCGTGCAGCTCTTCACTGCACGAGCAGAGCTCCTTCACCACCTAGCTGTCTTTTCTCCCCTAAATTTATAATTTCACTCTGATCCAGGTCTCTGCCCGACCAATTACGCTCTCTACGCCTTCGCGTCCCAACGCGAACCCAAGCACGGCCGAGAGCCGTATCTGTATCCGGCGGCAGCGCAAAGCGCGCGCTCGCCGCCGCTCCTCCGGAGACGGAGAAAACGAAATGTAAGAGTAACTCCCGCCGCGAGGCTCAACCTTCGATATGGCGGTGTGAGGATCCGGAACCAACTGTGCACACGATTAAACGGGATCAACCTCACGACTCTACAACCAGGTACGCACGGGTCATGCCCATCGCGTCTGACTGGACTCCACGGAGCATTACACACACACAGCCACTGAGAAAGTGAAAACGGAAACTCTGTGGTTTTCTGGATTCCGACGTCTGCGCACCAGACATCGCGTATCCGGCACGATTTAGTGGGCTTAGCCCCTAAATGTAGCCTCTGGCCGCAAGGTACTCGTTCAAAGCGATCTTGGTCGGAACCACAAGAGCACATACCGTACCTTAAAGCGCTTTCAATTGGCGAAGCTCGAAACCGGGCTGACAACTCAAGCAAGGCCAACTGGGAGCTAGCATGCGGTCAAACCGAGACGCTAGTCTCCTCCCGGATAGAATGCAATGCGGGAATAATTTCCAAACACAATCCGTGCAACCGCCATCCGCAATGGGAGCGTTCTCCACCCAGAGCGATGTCTCTCTAACGCGTCCGATCGGAAACAAGCGGTCCAAAACAATACATCGATACGCGAGCAAAGGCGGTTAGGCGCATCACATCCCCCAAACCGTGAGCCGGCATCTTTCCCAGCAGACGTGCACGGCCGGAGGCGTAGGTGGGGTGACGCCCGACGCTACAGGCCTCAAAAAGTGCGGTAATTTCGACGCACACAGCGCTCTTGCGTAGCAGGATCAACCTGCCAGCATCCGACGGTGCGCTGAACAGTGAATACTCAAGACGCTTCTCGTAACGGGGATAAGCAAATTCCTGACCGGCTGGGACAAAGGGTTAATCCCTAAAGACAACGGTCAAGGTCCGCGCCTCCTCGTCAGGCAGGCGATCATGTCAGGGCCTTCGTGCGGCGCGCCCGCAACGACACTTCGTGCGGCGCTCCCGCAACAAAGATGACCCCCAAAAAGAGCGCGATACAGTGCCCCAATTCAACCGGAAACAGGTTGGGAATCGAAATGCCTGCCTGATCAAATATCAGGTCCCCACGTTGCGGTGCCAGTTTATGCGGGCATCTAAGTCCGATTCGCTCAGACCCTGTTCCCGGATGAACATGACACAGCAATACTTCGCTCTCGGCAAAAGGGTTTAATCACTCACTCATTGCCTTGGGGGTTTTCGGGATTGGGGAACGGTCATCAGCCAGGCCAGGGGGAGTCCGCTGCCCAAGCAGCTTCTCCAAGTCCGAGCGGTGGTCGTCAACACCGCGTCAAGGGGACGTCGTTGCCCTGGTTCGCCGTCCGGTCCGTGCGTTGAGTCCGCCGCTCAACGTCGCGCCCGCACTCCCCGCTCCTGCGTCCGTGTCCCGTCGAATCCCGCGCCAGCGTCCTCGTCTCCTCGTCGCCGCTGCACGCTTGCCGCCGTCGAGAAGCCTCACCGTCCGAGCCAGCGTCACCGTCCAAGAGGGTCGCCGTTCCAGAGAGAGCCTTCTTTGTCCGGCTTCCCCTTTTAAAGCCTTCGTCCCTTTGTCTTGGGAAGCCAGTCCCGTGACGTCAGATGGCTTAGGGGAGCGGTCCAGCCGGACCTTGTGGAACGCGAGGCCAGGGCCGCTCCCCGAGGCGTGACGTATCTCGGAGGTTTGGCGCGCTAAGCTTCTGCCAGAAATTGGGTCCCGGAAGGTCGGCGCGGGGAAGGGCAGCCAGATCTCCACATTACTTATGGAGGTTGTTGAACTTTTCCCTAAAGGAACATAAAAGTAGGGGACACACGAGCGATGGAAACGGGCGCTGCGTGGCAGTTTCAATAGCAACTTGCGCGAATGTTGTGACGTGGACCTATGCCATGCCGCCACACAACAGCGTCCGCTCAAGTTGCTATGGTAACTGCCGCGCGGTGCCTGTTTTCATCGTTCATGTGTCCCTTGATGAAAAGCTACCGCTGTGAAGCACAGGTGTGCCGCTGACAAAAAATTAAAGACGTTTACAACTCTCTTTATTGCCGAATTAGAGCGCAGCTATTGCGGAGGAGAAGGGGAGGGTATGCCCAAAGCTCCCCTCCTCCTCCTCCCCCCTCCTTGTCTGCCGCCCTCCCATTAGAGGGAAAACTTAACTGAATTGGTGTGTAGGTCTGCGCAATCAGTTTCCCCACTACATTTAGCGGAAAAATTGTCGCTTGCTACATTTAGCGGAAAACTTTCCCCGCTAAATTTAGCGAACAAATTTGCATCTAAATTTAGAAAAAAAAATGTTTCCGCCGTATTTAGAGGGAAAATGTTACCCTCCTGACGTCACAGATGACGTCAGGTGTGACGTCAATATAGAAAACATCCTGCTAAATATAGCGAAGAAAGTTCCCTCCAAATATAGCGGGAAAATGTCCACGCAAAATTTAGCGGTAAATTTTACCCTCGTGACGTCACAAACGTGACGTCACAAAGCACAAACAGAGCAGCGCTGGAAAAGCACAAACGCAAATTCCTCCAAGTAGCTATGAGTAGATGAACTGTACGCAACTAATGATATTTACACTCCAAAAATATTGATCGCAAAACAACGAATCAAGGCAAGGAAATGCGTAATATTAACCAAAATAAAATTATGCCACAAATTTCTCCAGCAACCACATGCCATAACAGCTAATAGAACGAGAAATTAAAGCGAAAGAAGACAAAATTGAGGTGCAAATAATATGATGTCTATACCATTTCATTCAGTCATTAGGTGCATTGTCTAGAGCCCTAAAATTAGGAGCTTTCAATAGAATCGCAACGAGCCTCCTTATATTTCGTCTGAGAAAACAACAAAAATGCACATTATGTAAATAAATAAATAAATAAATAAATAAATATATATATATATATATATAAAAACTTATCTTTTAAATTTGTCCGTGAAAATGTTAAAAAAAAAAAAACATTAACGCTTTGGCAGATGACGGAGATCGCTAGCAATTGTTTTGTCGGGACGTCATCGTGTCTCTAACGAGCATGAAAATCCTTCCTCAAAAAGAAAACAAAACAACCTCCCTCCAGGTCCCCCATGACCAACCTAACATCGTTTTTTTATGGAAGAAAGCTTTAAGACGTAGCGTAGCTTTTCTGTTTCTTTTTCTTTTCTTCTTCTATGTTTCCTGTGTCTATCTTCAATTACAAAGCGAAGGACGTTATTCAGTAGCTCGCGTTGAACTCCTACAGGTATCCTTCGGTTCTTTCCTTCATAAACAAACCATCAAGCGCAAAAAAAAACTAAATTATTTATGGCATTTTTCATGCCTGTATTAAAGGTATGAGATAGTGTCACAGAGAAAAATAGCGTTTCCTGCCCTATTTTAGTATTTTTTTTGCCACCACTCGTTGCGGACCGGCGCTTTTGTTTCTTTGGAAGACGGTGGCTGCCTTTCAGCCGAATGCACTAAAAACAAAAACTATAAAAATAAGCAATAAATAAATATGCGCTAATGCGTGATTTGCAAGATTACGACAGAACTAGGTGAATATGAATGATATTGGCAACAGCAAGCGCACAGTTTTATGTGAACGAAAGATGGGACTGAAAAGCATCATAGACAAATATAGAAAGAGACAAATAGAGAGAAAGAACAGCACTGTTTATGGCTCGAAAGACAAACACCGACCACTCGCATCAAACTTTTTTACCCCTACGACTCATAATATGCCGCTCCATTCACGAAAGCCCCATCTCTGTAAGCGTAAGCGGTCTGGTGCTTGAATGTACTGCACCGTGGATTGGACGCGTCTCCCGCATGCCAAGGCATGGGCGAAGGCGCACATAAAAGAGAGGAATGGAAGGGGTAGCCGCGAGAAGCGCTTTCCTTTTTATCATGATGAACGGGCACCATGACGCGGGTCAAGGATCTTAAAGAAGAAGCGAAACTTATTTCGACACAACCTAGTCTGCGTTACGTAAAATGTCTCATTCATGCTCTATGCGTCTTTTGTTCGAGTTGACGCGTCCTTCGCGGAGCGCTCAAATATTCACCTTCTGTAAATACGCTCCTTTCAGTGTTTTATCCTTCCCGCGCGTAATATTAGACGCAGCGTTGGGGAGCTCGGGCATCCCTGCATCGGTAATCGGCTTAGCGACAGCAGCTTAGGACCGAGTCTTTTCCTCTTCTTTTCACCGCTAGTGGCAGACACCTAAATGTTGGAGTAGCTTGTCGCTCGTGCAGGAAGAGAGGTGACTGGATCGATAGCTATTCAGGTGGAGTGAATATTTTGGCTCTAATAACATTCCTTAAAAGAAACAAATTATAGAAGAGAAGGTTACGGTAAGTTTAGAAATGCAAGAGGTATAGTTGCAAAAATATATAAAAGCTTGCATCGTTTAAAGTGACATTGATACCGCCTCCAAGATATAATTTATTGTTTTGCGTGCTTGGTCACGGTGCCACGAAACTAGAGGAGAAGTTTGGCTGAGAGCTTGCATTTTCGCTAAGTAAAATCAGCTTGGTTAGTACTGTGTAAGAGTGACGCGTTACAGTAATCTTACTTTTTACTAACTTTTAACTGTGACACGTAGCTTTTATGAAAGATTAGCTTGTGACTGTAGTTTTATTACTTTTTCTGAAGTAGCAATGAAAGAATAACGACGTTAGTATTGTCCCTATTTTTCACAGTTTCTTAAGGACTGATGATAAAGCAGTTTTAAATGCTATCGCATTTACAATTGCTACTGGAGCGAGTCCTACACTCTTAAAAAAGCTAGTAGTATTTACTAGGTAAGAGCTAGTAACCGCCTGTCACATATGTTACTAGGTACCTAGTAGCCTGAGGTAGTAACGGTCAAGCTAGTAACGGTTACTAGGTCACGAAGCTAGTAACTGCTACTAGCCTCAAAGTAGAATCCACGTATTTTACTACCTCTAGCTAGTAACTAGCGCTACCTTCCGACGGAAGACCGGAAACGCAACTAGTCACGTGATTTCCGGTGGGAAAAAAAGGTGTGCGGTTATGCCACTTACCACCAGGTGGCGGGCGCAACAAAAAATTTAAACTGGAAATAAGCAATCCAGGTGGCGCTAGTCACCGTGCAATTAAACGTAACGTACACAAAAAAAGGCGATTATTTAAGGACAGAACGAGCGGGTTGGTGTTTGTCCGTCCCTTCTCGTTTTTCTTCCGCAAGTTTAATTAGCGATTATTTAGTTTATTTCAATTCTTACACATTTGCATTTACATATAAAC
Organism: Ixodes ricinus; assembly: GCA_037355805.1. NCBI lineage: Eukaryota > Metazoa > Arthropoda > Arachnida > Ixodida > Ixodidae > Ixodes > Ixodes ricinus. The sequence goes on from JAZHYW010053485.1 coordinate 78,168, forward strand.
ATGCACACCCACATTTTTAGCACACAATCGACACAATGCATTAACACAAACACACGCACACACAAACATAATCGCTAACTTACGGGCGGGGGCAGTGGGGATCGAGCCCAGGAGGTTCCCAGCTCAAGGTTTCAAAGTGAGACGCGTTAGCCCACTCGGCCACTTCCTCGACTGCCGTTAAGCCTTTTATACTGACCATTTGAGTGCGCAAACTTGTCGTCGTGTATCAGCACGTCAGTTATTCGCAGTCGACAGGTAAGTTGCGCGACGAGGCACACCGCATGAAAGCGACGGGAACAAGCGGCCAAGGCGATGAGCGACGTTTCCTAGAAATTAAAAACCGAGCGACGCGGCGGGTGACCGTGAGAAATCGCCGTCGCTCGTCGCTGTCACCGTCGATCGCATCGTCGCTCGCTAAATCGATACATGCGGTCGCCGTCGGCAGAGAGAGCTTTCTTGCCGTCTCCGGCGAACGAAGGCTGTAATTGACGGAGAGTGCGACGGCAGCCGCACTCCTTTCGCGTGCTGCACTACAAAAATGCATGCAAAATTAATACCGCGTGCAGCTCGCGTCTTAATTTTTGTAGTACACTGACGAATGCTCGCGTTTTTTTTGGCAAATTCAGAAAGACTCGTAGAATGCCAAAAGAGTTTTTTTTTTTCATTCGTCCCAAAGCTACATACACTATTAACGACGCACATCAACGGTTGTGACAGTGCACTGTCACGACCGAAGACAGCTCAATCAGAATCATTCAACCACCGAGCACACACAAACCGTGAAGAAGTTCTCAGTGTCGAGTAGGAGGTGGAGAAAAGCTTCTTGGACGACGAAATCCAACCCAGTGACAGCAGCACCGGCTCGTTAGAACTATCCTCGGTGCAGTCTAGGTCCACGCACACACTCGCCCCGTCGAGCGCACGAACGTTAACTATGCACTCCAACGCGGGAACACGAGAGCTGCACACGACACAAGGCAAACACGGCAGTTTCACATCAAAGAAATTAGCGTCTTGCGAACTCCGACTGGCCCCGACCGCCCCAACTTGCTTGTCGTACAATGTTGCCAAGCGTCTCTTGTGAGAGAAAAACATATGATTTAAAAAAATATAAATATAAAAAAATATTGAAAAAAAAACATATTGAACTTTTTCTGTTTTCGGGAACGTTTTAGTATGTGCTACGTGGCTATTTTCATCCCAGTTAAAACTAAAATGAAAATATAAACGCTCACAAACGAATGCAAACGAGAAGGAAAGAAGTAAGCCGCATGGCCATTGCATCAACAATGGCCGCTGCGCTCGCTGCAGCGCTGGGGCGCTGGCTTCCACGTCGTGCTGGTACGGAGGCTGCGATCGTTATAAAGTCAGCTCCAACCCTTAAACATGCCCCCTCATACAATATTTGACGCTACGATTGCGTGTGGATACCACCCCCTGCGATCCGAAACAGCAAGTACGTCGATAACGCTGGCAATCGGGTAGGAAGCAAGCGCCGCCATCTTTACGCGCCTTTGAGGTAGTAAATAGCTAGTAAAAAGGATGTAATGGCTGCATTTGCTAGCTTTTTACTACATATCGCGCGTTTGAGGTAGCAAATAGTTAGTGAAAGGTAGTAACGGTCAGAAATAGGTAGTAACTGCTGCAGTTACTAGCTTTTTACTGGCTTTTTCTTAAGAGTGTATGCCAACAGCCTGTTGGTTCATCCTTTCTATGCCCACTTCAGAGGCTCCCGAGCTCCTGCGACGCGATGCACGCTTGAGCACTGATAAGACTTTTCAAACTGAACCATGGAGGTCGGCTGTTATTAGAAACAGCCAAAAACCTCGAAACCTTTCTAGGTTCTTTTATCGTATTGTGAACGAAAACGGCAGCTCGAGCCCTCCGATGCAGAATGTTATAAATACTCTTTTGACACTCTGATTATGGGGGTGCTACAACAGGTCTGACAGTGCACCAATGAATCGTATACCAGTCAAGCCTGTACGGGAACATACAAAGCTTAACGGCATTCCTTTCATCAAAATACAGCAACTCACGCTCCTTATTAGTTTGTGTTTTGAATGCGACCATCAACACGTTTGGCGACACCCAGTGAACTACCCCACATAGGCGTCGCCGATCATGGCTAGTTACGAAGAATATGTAAAATCAATATATGAGAAGGAAATGTATACTCGAATTGAAATCAAAACCAGGTCGCCTATAGGCACAAAGCCTTTCTCGTCAGCGCTCGCCTTCTACGCATAGCGGGCTCGTATAATGGTTGGTTAAGTTGCTCTAACGCTTTACTACGCTTCCACGCCGTGTGGCCGCATAATGATTACAGGCAGGCGTCACTCAATTGCTTCATTGCGGGAGTTGGCGACAATATTACAGTCAGCTTCTCGATTGAATTGGGCGGGCGCTGGTTTCCTTCATATAACAACTTTGGTTAACCCTCCAGGAGTCTCCATAATTCCACGTAACAGTTCCGGTAATAAGGACTCAAGAAAAATAAAATATTTTCTTGCTATTTTAAATAAAACTCGTAAGCCGACTTGACTTCTCGCTATCGAAATCAGGTGACAACGGCCACTCTAGAGACGCACGAACACGGACGAAATTGAAACTTGTCCTTTGAAATAAACTACTTTCCCTAAAAATATATATATAAAAAATTAAAGAGTTTGTTTTATTGTCAAACTATACTGCGCATCGCCGAAGGCTGATTGTCCACCCAAGTGTATCACTAGACGTCCGAACCAGAAGCTAAACTTTCAGTACTAGCCAGTCTCCTATTCAAAAGTCATAAGTGATCTTGCCAAATTCTCAACGTAAAAATGGCAGCCGACAAATCTTTCAAATGCACGAAGCTATTGGCGCCCGTCACCAAAACCGGGCAAAAATGGGCCCCATTTTCCGGTTGAAAATTTCAGGAACATATATTTTCAAAAAGATAAGGGTAAATTCTAGATGGGTACAGAGTAAGCGTTGGACAACGCATAATTTATTGTTGGATTAAAAATATATATATATAGATAGAGATATAGATATAGATTTGGGGGAACAGGCTGCTGGCGAGTGCTTGTATGCGGAGATAGCGCTCGTGATAAGCTAAGGAGGTTATAAGGGGCAGGAGGTGGCGTCCGTATTCTCCATACATGGAGCGAAGTGTAACGGAAGTAGGCGTGGTCACGAATTCTTCTCAACCAATGGGGAGCTCGTCAATGTGTATGATTGGGGCAAAACACCCTCGTTGCCATGGCATTTACGTGGCAACGCTGTTGTTTGCCCCAATTCATGGCAGCGATGGCGGCGTCCACTAAATCGATGTCGAACTGGCGAGATTTGGAGCCCAACACTTGCCTCACCAGTAGGAAGTCGGCGTGTAGCGGACGCTCTCGACACCGCGCGACCGCGCCTGGAGCGTCGTCTCGAACGAGTCGTCGTAGCGCGGCTATGTAAAGCGATCGAGTCATCGTACGCACGAACGCTGAGATTGGTATCGCGGGTTGAGAAAGCCGTACGAATTCTGCTTCGAGAAGATGTTGGTTTTACTCCGCCGTGATGAGAATGCGGGTTCGCATCGAAACATATTTTGGTGCGCCGATCGAATGGAAAGCCAGCCGCGACAGCGAGCAGACGAAGCAGACCGCAGGCACGGAGCAGACGTAGCCTAAGCCTAACGACCGAGCGGAGAGCAGACGATGGGAGCATGGTTGAATTTAGTTTGGATGAGAGAGCGTCGGTGCGCGAGGAAGTCTGGGATTGGGTTATTCTTCCGGCGTCGCTGAGTATGACGTCATGCCGGGTCCTGCCCTATTTAAACGTCCTTGTGATAAGCACATTGGTCCTCTCGCAGCTGTGAGAATGACGCTGAATGTTTCAAGTTCAACGCACTGCAACGAAGTTATGTCGCAATAAAAACGGTGCTGGGACTAGCGCAAAGTTTCGGATAAGCCTAACGAGCGATCCCCCACACCCCTGCATCAGTCACCCTCTGGGAACGGGCCGTGTTCAGCCGAGATACGTGACAAACTTGCCGTGTTATGCTTAGGGAGGAAGCGAAGCATTGTGACGAGCAAAACAAGACACGCGTACAAGCTCCAGCAGGCTACCGGTCGGAGACGCACTCAAAATAGGCTCCCAAACGAAGGAACCCGGGTTCGAAGCTCTCGGCAGCTGCCGGAGCGGCTCGCCGACACCGCCGCCGTAAGGCATGACGGCAGCGCGTGCTTTCTGCCGCTGGGCGTGACAAGCTGACTAGAGACGCCTTCTTCACGCCTGCCTGCGTGCCTCCTCGTTAGTTGGATGTGCCGCTGCAGCCCTGGTCGTGCAGCCACAGCGACAGCAACAGCCGATTTTATTTTTGCCCTTCGTGGACGCGAGGCTGTGGCCAGCGTGCCTGGTTCACTTATTCCTGACAAACTGGGAGCTGCGGTGTCACGGCTCACGGGGCAGTCGCTTCGGACGACTTTTTCTTTACATGTTCTTCGTTTTGGCTGCGCTAGGTAATTGTTTATGAACGCCACCGGCTAACTAGAAGAACTGCGTTGCTGGAGCGTCGCCATCGTTTTATTACCTCTTACTCGTTTTGTCTTCGGGTAGACTTCGTAGTTGGAAGAAGAGGCTTGGCCTTGTAAAACAGACTTTGACAAAAGCGAAAGTAATGTGCGCCTTCAGATAAGCTTTATTTTGTTTTCTGTCAGTGAGTATATATAGTCACTCACGAGTCACAGCTTGAGACGCACAGGGCGTGGATTTGGCTCACGCTTCTGGCTTCCTGATTTACTCTTCTCTGATTTTATCGGCTAGGGAACGGTTGCTTAACCGTTCCAGAGAAAATCTGTCGGAGGAGTGCACAACTGGGCAACTGCCCCTTAATGTAAGGAAATGTGTGCGCAGTTGACGTTTTCCATGAAACATTGTCTACTTAGTTTTCAGAACCATGTTGATAACAACCCTCTGCAAAATGTTTCTATGTTCAAATACCTTGGGCTACACTTCTCGAATGATATTAAGTGGAATGGGCATGTTGATTCTACTGTAATCAAAACTTGCGGTGAACATTGGTATCTGAAGCGTAACCTTAAAGGGAGGTGAACCGAAATTTGGATTTCAGAAAACAATGCAGGAGTGGTAGGCGGGACGCTAGAATCCCTACAACTTCACCCATAAGGCAATATCTCGAATGAACGGCCGTATTTCTGGAAAAAGAGGTCGCGATTGAACAAGGCCGACGAGGCGCGTGACGTGACATATCTCGTTTCCTCCTCTCCGCTTCGCCACCTTAAAGGAGTGCAACGATTCCAGACTTCGGTCAAAAATTTGTGGATAGTTGACCTCTGACACTTTTGAAGTAAAGAACGACATCCGATTTCGCCTGCGATGCCCTAGTTGAGCATGCGTAAAAAAGATAAATATTGGCATTTCAGACACCCTCAATTCTCTCAGCCTTCAGGGTCACACCTGGTCGCACTCCCAGCGACGTCATTCGGAGTGCCGTGTAGGTTCCCGTGTGCTATCTCGGAGGACGCTTCCTCTCCCTCTCTCCGCTGACATTAGCGGGCGTTGAGGCTGCAGCATGACGAGCGAGGTCACGTAATCTTTTCGCCGTAGTTCCTTCGGCTACACTTGAGGTTGCAGGTGGAAAAAGCTCGACTTTTGCTTTGCGATTATGCAGCGGAATCGTGACATTTTTAATGAAGGAGTGTTGTTTTCTATCCTCTGGGACATGATAAACAATGTAAAAATGACAAGATGCAAAATCTTTTAATCATAAAATTGTTGATCGCCCCTTAGGGACACTCAGTGGTTTTTGAGTTCGTGTTTTGATGATGACAGCTGAATTTAGACGCCCCAAGTATCCCTAAAAACCAAATAGTATAGTCATACGGTGATTATTTCTTTAATAAAATGTAATTGAAGGCCGCCAAACCTCGGATCCATCCGAAAACGAAACCACTCTCATTGGTCCTCGCACGCTTATCAAAAGTATCTCGGGCCAATGGCGTTGGACGACGTTCCGTCGCGCAGTGATCCCGAGGTAGCCGCATCGGCCGAACCTCTTTGTCATTCGAGCTTCGATCATGGCGGCGTTCTCTACGCTCGAGGACCTGATGCCGTTGGAGGTTGAAATTCTTCGGCGGACAGCCGACCTGGGGATGATTTCCTATGACGCCACTCCGACGTGCGATGTGGACGATAGCAGCGCTTCGGAGTCCTGTTCGGGTTCCGAGGACGATGAAACGCAGACCTTTTCGGGCGTTCTTCGATTTGCGGTTGGGGCAAGTCGTAAGCAAACCAACGTTTGACATCGCAGCGTTACCTCTGTTACGTGATGTCAAACGATGTCGCCACGTTGACTTTCGCCTCGGGAGGACGGGGGAAGGCTGGTTCAGACATGTGCAACGAGCGCGTACCTACGACTGCGTCCGTTGCAACCGGAGCGACCGGAACGACAGCTCTGCGCCGCGCGTACACACCTGAAATTACTACAAGCACAGCGGGTCGCCGTCAGCTGTTTCAGCGGCCCCTCTAAAAGGGGACGCACTGCTACTCAATGCCGTAACAGAATAGAGACAGACAGTTTTCTATAGCCTAAAGCTTTATTATTGATTTTTCTTGATAGGCTTGCAGGGTACAGTGGATGAAAAAAGAAAATAAAAAGATGCCGTACGCCGTCTTGGACGATCACGACTCTATACACGACATTGCAATAGTACAAATATCGCCACACGCATTTTCTACGATTATAAAAGACAATGTAATCTTAGCAGCGATATAGCAACGTAGAAATATGATTTCGTGATCAGATAGACGTTGCGAGCGTTCAGGATTGCTAACACTAATCACTTTTCTCCGGTGATGAAAACGCGTGAAACTTCGCGTCCTTTATACGGTACGCGCCAGTAATACCTTGAACTTGAGCACACGCATGAAATGCGCCAAATAAGAAATCCGGGCGATGTTCGAGGACACAAATGCTTAGAAAGCACCACTGTAGTCGAAGTAAACAAACACGACGGCACGGGCGTTTCTGCTGTCTTGAGAGTGCCGCCACGGCATCGCCGCACGAGTAGGTGGGTCTTCCCTTCTAGTACGTGCTGGGTTATCATAACGACACACGACGAAAATTCACAGTCAAGGATAGCGCTTTTACGCGGAACGATGAGCTTTCACCACGCCGTCCACGTCGATGATCAACACCGACGCCATGTGCGCGCAGATACGTGCGCTTCCGCGCATCCCGGGGGAACGGGAAATTCACCCCGCGGAGGACGGCAAGGAGAAAACGTAGTCCCTTGTTTGTGAAACGATAATTGCAGTATCGCGTATTCTAAACTAGAACTATTTTACGTCTTGTGAAATTATCATGCACAACATATTTAAATAAACTGAAAATTGTTTCTTTAGCGAAACTTTACAAAGGCCGCCAAAATTTTCAAACATACGATAATTTCATTGGTCCTCGCAAGTACAGAAAGAGTTCGCACGTATTTTATTCCTGCGTGATTAATAGGCGGTTCTGCCTTTTAAAACTGAAGATACTCATTCACTGACACTTCCTTAACGCCATCGCACCAAAAAGTAGCTTCCCCAAAAACCGCTTGAGTCATACCCTTTAATGGTACGTTTACACTTGCGGATCCGCCAGCGAATCCGCCCAGCTTTGCCGCTGGGGCGAAACGCAGGGCGGAAAACGCGGCGGAGAGCCGTCTCGTCGGGATCTATTTCTGCCGCCGAACGAGGCGTTTCGCTGACCGGAAGTGACATTCTTGCGCAGCGCGACGCTGCTTACGTCACGACTTCCGGGAGCAGCATGCAGGAGAGACGGCCGAAGGTGAGAACTCTCGCGCCTTCTCGTCGTATTTGACGGGATGGTACGAGAATAGCTGCCGCAGCCGGCGCGCCGCCGCCGCTCGAGGGAAATAGAATGTAACGCAACCCGCTCGTCGCCGCCGCCGCCGGGAGCGGGTCCGCTCCGCGGCAGCGCGATTTCTTCTCAGGTGTAAACGTACCATAAGGCGGCAAGACGGAGGAGACGCGAGGCCGTTCCCTCTCCTTCTCAACTTTTCTCGGAGAAACAAGACGTCAACATATCTGTCAAATGCGCCTCTTTTTTTAGAAAAATACGGTCATCCTTTCGAGATGTCGCTGTATGAGTGATGTTTTGGTGTTTGTAGCGCCCCATTGCACGCTTCTGCCGCCGCGTTTTGATGAATCCAAATTTCGGTTCAGCATCCTTTTAAGCATTACTCGTTCGTTGTACACAATACGCGCTAACAAAACTTTGGTTCGAACGGTTCTTCAATATGCCTCCTACGTAAGAGACCGTCGTATGGCTGTAAATGTAGACAAATTATAAAGGGTGCAGAGATACGGGTTGCGATTCATAGACAACACATTAGAGAGAAACGATTCTGTCACGCCATTGTAGGAGAAAGGTCAGCTAGAGCTCAGAGCTGCCAGGTGCCGAAAAGCGAGGCTAAGGTTTTTTTGCACATTACTGACCGGTGATTTTAGCCATGATTCTTTATAATAGTTAACGCCACGACTGGTTCGGGTTACGCGAAGTTTGCACACTAGGGTGCTAGTTCTATATATCTTTGCCGCGCTGACTTTTTTAAGTATTCTTTTAATGCGTTAGCACTGGGTGCGTTAAAGGGATTGTCCGGTAAAATATGGTCTTTCCAAGAACAACTAAATTATATTGTCATAGCTTTTAGAAATATCTTCCGCACATTATTCACACTTTTAATCCTCCACCACAGAAGTGATTTACTTTAAACAGAGCCCTACTGCTCAGATTGCACCCGCAAAACAGACAGCGTATTCGTTGGCCACAGCGGAGGTTCTGACGTAACAACATGCAAAGAGCCACGACAGCTCTTGACTGCTGTCTCAGCAAAATAACTTCGTTCTAGGAACGACAAAATTTAGGGTTTGGAGGGAAACTCAATTCTACGACAATGATCTTTGTACTCACCATGATCCGTGTTGATCAAAACCGGGAATAAGTCAACGCTCGCGACCCCAAAGTTACCATGCCTGATGTGACGTCACGACACGCGCAGCAATCCATATCTGAGAAATTTGGCGTGAAGTTTCGTATTGATATTCACATTTGAGTTAACAAATACTGGGGCGAACTTTAATGAAATAAATATAGAATCTGGGCACCTATAGCTTCGTAAACACTGTTTGCTACTTCCCCTAGCTGCTGTCCACCAGATGTTTCTTGTGTTCTTTTAATCTATTTTTTTGTGATCTGCATTTATGGTAAACAACCTTGAAAACATAGCGGTTCTTGTTTGCAAGGTGCATTGTGTTCGTTCTTTGTTCTACAGGCAGTTTCACTAAATGGTTACATAGCTGCTTAGCTAAAGAAAGCAGCGCTGCTTCTGCATTTCGATACGGTGGGCACTACATGCACAAAACTTCCCAATCCGGCATTGCTTACGTTCTTTCCCGAAATGACGACTAAGCAAAATAAAGCTGACAACGTTTCTTGGAACTAGACGTAGTAAATTGAATTCCGGCGTGCTTATGAGAACTTGCATTTGCTTCAGTCCAAATTTCAGGCGTTACAAAGAGCCAACAATGACAAAAGCTTACACTTGAGCAGCTGTAGCGTCAGGTTAACGTCTTCCCGGTCCCGCTTGGTCGGCGTACCGGCCATCTTGCAATGTTCCCTAAGAAAAGCGAGAGGAGAAGAAGCAACCTGAATTTTATATCGATGGCGTGAAATGCATTTGGAGGTGCTTTAAAAACCCGTTTAGTGGAGACTGCAGCCGAACGACTCGGGTCGCAGTGAGGGAGACTTCACTTAACGCACTCATTAGTGCCCTGTTACATGCCCTGACCATGGACAGGTTTGGAGCATACGTATATAAAGTTCGCAGCGTCGCCACGGGATGGCGCCACAGCCTTACTAGCGCTAGAGTAAATGTATTTGCTCCGCTTGCGAAGCTGAGTATCGCAATAGTGCTCCGATTGCGCTGCCGCACTGCGGGAAACGACAGTCGCTCCTGCAGGAGACCCGGAGGCATGGATGGCGTGGCTGTGAGACGGCGTGCTGCGGAGCAGAGAATATATATATAGTGTGGCGACACGCCACGCGTATGCCGATGTTTCGTCATTTGTCGCTTGTTTCTCTCTACGCCTTCGGTTGAACGTAGTAGCCGACGAAAACGTCAGCCCTTTTCGCAAGCCGCAGCTGCTCGATGTTGTCTGGTCCGAGGTGTCCTGATGTGCCCGGTCGCGTATCACTCCGCGAGAGCCGCAGACGTGAGCAAGGCGATTGTTCTGCTTGTTGCCTGCCTCCCGGACTTTTAAAGCGAAAGCATTAACTGTCTCATGGAGCGAGCTGACATCATCAGTTTTAAACGCGAAAACGGCTCCTAGTTTCCGCGATTTCGCCTTCGGTTTCACTGGCCGGCGCGCGTCGACGGGGCCCCCATTGGCCGCTGCGCCATGGCCTCCGAGATCCCTAAGCGCGCGCTCGCGCTAGTACGCAGCAGACGACAAAGGGAGCGGACGAGTGGCTTGCATGCTTTCGCATTCACAACTCATGAGAAAGGCTTAGGTGTACCTCGAGCTTTTTGGAAACACGTTTTAAAACATCGCTCGCGTTACTGTGTGTATTTCGCAAACGCAAAGCGAGAAACATTAGTCGCCCACAACTCACAGCCTGCAAGGCCGCTTTCCCTCATGAATATGGATCCAGCTAGGTGCACGTGGCCACTTCTCCGCTAATACGGTGTGGGCGGCGCAAGGAAAAGGAACGTGATACTCTGGCTCTGGACCCAGAGCCTAAAACAGTTACTCTACCTGGCAATAGGACACATATCAACGGAGGCACTGGGCAGCACTGGATTGACGCCATGACGTAACACCTAGAAACCGGAGATCCCCCGCGACACCCGGAAATGTCACTAAGCACGTGCACCCCCCCCCCCGCCCCGTCGCCCCGTTAACGCCGCTTCGCGGCGACAGCCTCATAACACATATTCCTACCGTGGGCTAAAGTTCCTGTATAAGCTCCCTACGGGAGCCAGAGTTGCGCGTGTTTCCACGTGCCGCCGCGCCGCTATTCGCCGGAGTCCGACCACGTGAGGAGCCGGATCAAATGCCGTGCAGGAAAGTAGACGTTGCACGGATCCCGGAGTACGCTCCCCTGCTTGTGGGCGCGCCGCGCTCCTCGAACGCGCGGCGCCTCTATTCACCGAATTCAATCACGTGAGGAGCAGGACTAACATGCCGTGGAGGAATGACGGCGCTACGGGGATAAACGGGAAATTCTGGCTCCCGTAGGGAGCATATACAGGAACTCTATTGTGGGCCACTCGTACGCGACGCCTCGTGGAGTCCCGCCGCCTTCCCAAGTACGCCCTAGCCCCGCTGGCGCCCACTGCACCTCGGCTGTTTGGTATTACGTCACGCCATCTCTTTCTATAATCAGCCAGTCCTGTGCGGTCGCCGTCCTTCATCCACATGCATGAAGATCACTTAGCAGCATGCATGTAAGTGATCTTATCTGCACGTACCAGGAACAAGAGGGCTTTTGGGAATGTTCACCTTGCGGAAAAGTGCTGAGCGGCTATGTTCACCATACTTTCTCATATATAACTGCCAGACGAAATGTTAACGAATAGAGTGCCTTCATACACACGCGCACTTTTGCTTGAGTGGTGACATCTCAGCCATTTTCCCGCCTAATCGGTTTTTATGCATTTTGAAGTGCGCGCCATCCGGTGTCATTCAGCTCGAGCGCGTAGCTTTGGCTAATGCATAGACGCCATTTAACCGCCCAAGTCACGCACCGACTGCGCGAGAGTGTCACGCGCTGCCACATTCAGGGCAACAATGGATGTCTTCACCCTGAGACAGAGAGACATGAAGGCACCCTATTAACGAATTTCTTCGAGAATCACCAAGCGGCAGCAGCGATTTCGACCCATTTTTGTTTTCTTCCACAAACAATGGAAAAATGGAAGTCTTTCTGAAGCATAAGTTAATTCACCTTCAGTTGAACAGTTCTTAAAAAAGCATTAGAAGGCTTACTGTCATAAGTTTATGATGTGTTTATCTTTTTGCTGTATTTCTTCAGTACTATTGTGTTTGTACTACATTTACCCGCACTTTTGTTAAACTACTTACGCATTAAAATGCGCTAACCCCTCCTGCCACAATCTATAAAAAGAGGTTAGCCAATGCCGCCTGGAAGAATCAAAGTTCGTGCACTGGCATTTTTACGTGATCACAGTGAGATTGCCAGCAGACGATGATTGGACACGAGGGCGGTGTCAGCGTTCGGGTGGGCCTCGTGTCCAATCAACGTGTCGAAGTACGCTCGGCGTCGGGCTCGGCCCCCCTTGCTGCATTGGAGCCAGGATCCACTTGTGATGACGTTACGTGGGTGTAGATGAAGCCGTTCCCCGACTTTAATCCTTTTAGGTGGTGTTTAGCGCCTCAGCGGTGTTTATAAATAAATAAATGTAAATAAAGACCTAATCAGCTTCGGAGCGATAATAATTAGATGCTCGAATTGCGGGACCCGCCATACTCTGCGTTTTAGTGCAGGATCGAAATTTCTATCGAAGAACTTTAAAACTGGAGTCTTTTAGGGGTTGTATCGCGTTAACACGCAGTTTCGTTTTTCTGAAAAATAATGTATCTCTTTTTTTCTTCCTTCAACGCCTAATAAATTTACGTACAAAACGAAACAATATATTATCTTAGAAAAATTTTCACTATGAAAGAAGCTTTAGTGACAAATAAAACAATAGCAAAGAACGTAATTATAAAGAATAAAATACAGCTTTCAGTTATTTCCATCTAGACCCTAAAAGTTCGTTCACACGCTTCCGTTTGACTACGACCGACGGAGACAGGACCGGTTATTAGGCCTCTTGCGACGGCTTACGACTGGAAACATTGGTGCGCAGTCGGCTGTTAGCCGTCCCAAGAGGCTTAAGAACCGGTTTCGTCTACATCGGTCGTAGTCAAATGCAAGTGTGTGAACGGGCCTCTACGTTTTTGAGCCTTTACGGCATCGAGATAGCGCTAAATACAAAACATCCCGCTGGGTTCGTTTTGTCGCAAAGCTTGGTATAAGAAGGAATCAAAATAAAATATACAATAAAATAAAAGTCCGTACTTTAATGATGAGGGCAGTTTAAGACACGCCTTTAGCATCACAGGGCTCCCTTCACTTGGCGGCAGGCCGTCCGTTCCAGGATTGCTGTGGCAGTATAGAAAAGTCGACGTAGATGGCGCTACCGAGCGGAATTAAGTCGGGTAATATATCGGCAAGGGACTTCGTTCCCCCGAACCCGATTAATCTTCGAGAAATGGACCCTCTTTCGAGTAATGCCTCGGACTGAAACAAAACGACCGGCCACAAGGAAGGAGCGAGGGGCCCGTCCTATAAATGGCAGTATAAGGACAGCGGTATACTCCACTAAACGCCGATACGGCGGACCATATTTCAAAACGAGAACCACTTCAGTTGTGAATGCTTAGCAGAACAGCTTTCGTTGTACACAAAACGGAGACCTCGCGTATGACTGCCGAATACTGTGTCCGCCGGCAACGGCTTGTAGATTTGCTTCGATTGCCCTGTCCTTTTGCTGTATCGGGGAATAAAATGCCAGTTCCAGAGAAAGTCGTTTCAGTACAGGTCGCTTAATACTGTTTCTTCGTTTGGTAAATGCGACTTCGGAAATATAATTTCCAGCCTTTTACTTTAGCAGCAATCTTCTCTTTTAATGATACTATGCGCCGAGATACTGGGGGAGAGGAGAAGACGAGAGCCCTGGGGACGTCAGCTCGCCGAGCTCTGGATTGAATGACTAGAGGGTAGACTTGAAGCTAGCTGTCTACAGTCGCTACTACAGTCGCCATTAGGGCTCGTTCACACTTGCGACCTGGGACAGTCGCTGGAGCGACTAGCAACAAGCGACTGGCGACCACCAGTGTTCACACCTGATTGAGCGACCGACGAGTCGCCAGGCACGCTGCCAACTTAACGGATAATAATCGACACCTTCCCGAGCCGGCTGAACGGTTTTTCTGATCCAAGGCGCCGGCAGAAAAAAACAAAAAGCTTAATGGTGCTTCGGAACGTAAAACAACGGCTATATGTGCATGCGCTCCCTCAACCGTGATATTGTACGTACACATCGCGACACTGTTAGCGCGAACACATCGGCGCATTTTCGTGTTTTGCTTTTATATAGTATTAGCGAGCACGACATTTTATCGCTTACATTATAGAACTAAATGAGCTCTTTCCGTAGCAATATTTACTTGGATGACATTTCTTGGTTTCAAAGAGAAAAACTGGAAAAACCGGCGATCGCTTGTTCGCGCTAACAGTGTCGCGCTCGGTACCTGCCATGCCGAAAATGTCGCCGATCGCGTTCCAGGCCTGCAGCTTTTTGTCTCGATCCTTGTGGTCGGGGTGCCGCTCATTGTAAGGAAGCGGATAGTCTTTGACAGCATTAATATGAGCTTCCGCGGAGAACTCCATGCCAGCTACCGCCAGTGCCGGATGTAAACAAACGCACGCATCACTTCCGACGAGACTGTGATTGGCTCCGCCGTCCAGCGACTCGCTTTTGCGACTTGAGAAATCGGTCAGGGAGCGACTGCCCAAAAACCGGTCGGTAGCGACCTATTTTGGTCGCTCCGCGACCAACAATTAGTCGCTAGTCGCTGGTCGCTCCAGCGACTGTCGCAAGTGTGAACGGGCCTTTACAGTCGCGTTCGATGAGTGCGGAGGACTCAAAGACTGCCTTTCTCCACTTGGACGCGGCGAACGCGTTCGAATGCGGAAGCCAAACGCTTGAGGCCGGCATTCCGCGTTTCAACGCGTTCGACGAGTGCAGTGGAGACAAAGGCAGATAGCTTTAGGTCCAACAACTAATCATTTTAACCAGAGGTCGGCATTCTGACGTCTCCGCGTGCTCTCGTCTCCTCCTCTCGGTCAGTTTCCTGGCGCACAGTCACTGCACGGATGGAGCCGCAGGGTGTCTCTTTCGAACGTCCGGTCCATAGCACGAGCTCGCTGCCTTTTGCCGTACTGTGACCGCGCATGCACACTCCTCGCTCACGATGCGCCGAGTCGTTATGGAAGATAGAAAGCTCGCGCTGGAGGCCGCACAACTGAAGCTCCTCTCTGCCGTTCCCACCTTTTTAGTGGTTTTAGACTAATTCAAATTGCACCCTTCCCCCCCCCCCCCGCACGGACACACGCACACATGCAAAACAAGGCGCAAACGCTAAATGTAAGGCAAGTGACACGATTGAACGTATAAAGGAAAAGGAGGCTATATTCAATGAATATGAAATAATGTTTTTCGATGTGTTATATCAAACCAGATGTTAGCTTCCTGGCTCACAAGAATCGACTCAGGCATCAACGTGATTGCTGGGAATGTAAGTCTACGCGCCGCACGTGCTCGCCTTCCCCGTATAAAATATTCGAAGTAAATGAACAACACAAGGCATTGACGAGCGGGCATCCAAGAGGCCATTTATTTTAAGCTTTTCTATAAACCAGTTACTGCTTGAGACGCCAGCCTGTCCGACCCGTAGTCATACATTCATTGCATTGTCCTTGGTGCTTTGGTAATTTAGCAATAGGTCTATTTGGCACATTTTGATGCAAAATCTTAGTTTATGTCCCACAAATATGTCAGGAAATGGTATTTCATTTTACAATTTTCAGTAAGAACACCTCGGGGTTTCACAAGATTTGAGGTTCAAAATGTTCCCGCATTTAACGTTTGAACGGGAATAGCTGTTTCATTGTCGCAAGCAGGTGTGTTGCCACCAGGAGCAGGGCTTAAAAACTTGAAGTTTCTATTGAAAAAAGCAAAAGACTTCCCGAAAATTCACTATCCTTTTCCTCTGCTTCTAATTTCGTATGCACGCGTTTCCTTTTTCTTTGCATATACACTCGCAAATAAAGAACTCGTAGTCAATGGGGCAGGCGGTTCTCTACGTTAGAACCTTGCATTAACCTGGGGTACGTGACTCCGTAGAGGCCGGAGGCGCGTTGCAGACTGCGGGTACTTCTGTAACGTAGAATGATGCCCCATGTATAGGGTGGAGGCTGTTCCTACACCGCATACCGATATAAAACTGACTGCACATTGTGTCACGCTCTAAGACGCAAGCCGAAGTACATACTAACCGCGCGAGGCATGCCTTCGGATTTAAGAGCAGGCCAGGCATCGCTGAGGGACTTCTTACCCCGCCTACGGGAGGGTGTTCCAGCCCACAGCTGCGCTGCGCTGAGTTGCCCCAACGATGATGAATGTGGCGGACGAGAGTTTGAGGGCTGCCGAACTTTTCGTCTGCACTGGGAAGCTGAAGAAAAAGACGGCGCCCTTTAGTTCAACGCGTGTCAGATCATGGAAAGAGAGAGATCAAAGAAGCAGCATGAGGGGAGAGGGGAGGGGTGTGCCAGCCTCGGTTGCCAGCTGTCGGTTCGCCCTTCTTCATCCGAGCTGTACGAGGAGGAGCGATCGGGGAGCTCCCGACTTCTCTCTTGTTTTTCATGGATCGGTGTCGGCCTCGAGTTTGCCTGATTGCTGTTAGCTTGCTTTATAGTTGTTTCTTGAGCAAGAGGTGCGTGGATATTAATTGCATCTTCTTTTTTTCTATGGTTGTTTGCTCAATTTTTTTTTTCCGAGCCAGGTGTCGCCGTTTTGGTTGCACTTGCAGCACACTATAGGTTTTGGTAAGCACACGCGTTCGTGTGCATTACTATGAACTTATATGACGTCTGTTTTGTGCGTATTTGTGGGAACATGTTGCTGCTTTGAGAGCATATTTGTTTTACTATGGTAATGTGGGCAACCTTCCGCTTTGAGGAGAAAGCAATATGGAAGGCAGTATTTATCGGAGAGCCTGAGGTGAGGCAATGCTCTGCATCGTAATTATTTTTTCGTTGGGGTGTAGTGACGCGCTTTCTTTTGCATATATTTTGCTTTAGATGGAAGGTTAGGGAGCTACCTAGAACTGGGTGATATCTGTCGGTACGTTGAAGTTTCCCGCGACAAAAAATTTCGCTGAGCTAGCTTTTAACAAATTTGTTGTGGAAATCACGTTTGCATCAAAGACGTGTCCTAATATCATTTCAATGGCTCAAATAGTTGCTTGTAAGATCTTATTACGATTTGTATATAAATCCTCACTAAGGCTGAGGAAGCTCAAGTTTGCCGCAATTTACTTTAGCAATGTATCAGCGTTTTTGTCATTAGGTAAAATATGGCGAGCTTTAAAATCTTAGGATAAGATAGCTTCAGATGCATGTTCGTACAGATGGCCAGTTTTATCTTCAAGTAGGCTAGGTTAAGCAGATTAAATTTCACAAACATTATGTGTATTAATAAGTTTATGTACAAACACCAAAGTGCTTTTATGTTATACTTTTTTTGTGTATAGAAGTATCATTGCGTCTTATTTGCAAATTTTATTTATTCTCCTTGACACCCACACTATTTCAAACTGTTTTCTTGCGCATTGTATCAGCTGAAGACATGCAATCATCGTTCAGTTTTTTTATTTATTTATTTAAGTACCATAAAGTCCCATACGGGCATTACATTACAGTACTTTACAACAATATGGACATAAAAAAACTATCAGCAACACACGCAAAGAAAAAAGATGCAATGCATGCAAGTAAAGAAAAAGAAAAAAACATTTCGACGTATTCCGCCGCTTTAAGCAACAATTGAAATATATGCACAAAAAAGGTATAATAAGAATGCTGCAAAAAACCGAAGACGAAAATTTCAATTCAACTTAGCCTACTCAAGCAGGATCAGGTTTATGGTGGCAACAAAATACGCACGATCACTGATGAAGGCGATTTTCCTTGAAAGGCTATTCCAATTCGAAATGGCAAGGAGGAGAGGCGAATTTTTGAACATGTTAGTTCGTGCACATATGTGGTTAATTTTAAAAACGTGATCTAAACGGGGTGATATATGATGAGCTGGCCGTAAGAAAAACATCTTTAAAAGCTGATGATCTATAGTAGAGTTTGTGCATATATGATAGGCCTTCTGGTATGAGGAGGTGGTGAGTTAAGTTGACGTTTTTAAGCGGTTTCACTATTGAAGCGGGAGTAGTCACGAGCTATGAAACGAGTGGCTTTGTTTTGTATTGCTTCTACACTCTCTCCAGATATAATTGGTGATGATGCTAAATGATGGATGCATACTCCAGCTGGGATCTAACAAAAGCAGTATAGGCAACGAGTTTTGTTTCTGTGTTTGCCTGGTAGAGAGTTTGTCTGAGAAAGCCAAGAGTTTGCGACGCTTTGTTAGTAATATTTTGAATATGGGTGTTCCAGGTAAGATCAGATGAAAAGTGAACGCCAGGATATTTAAATTAATATACATTTTCCATATGATCATTTCCGATTCAGTATGTGTGTGTGGAGCGGAATGACGTTTTGTGGTGAATGTTATAGCCTTGGTTTTGTTTGTATTAATTTTAATCAACCACGTGGTGCACCAGTCGGAGATTATATACAAGTCATCCTGTAAAATTTTATAATCCAGAGGACCTGCAATTGGACGATAAATGGCGCAATTATCTGCGAACAGACGAGTGAAAAATTAGACGTTGGAATGGAGATCAATGACATTACGCGTATAACAGAAAGAGCACAGGACAAAGTGTCGATGCCTGCGGGACACCAGACGTCACGGGATTGGAGGAGGAAAGACCTTGACCAATTACAACAGACCGGCGTTTCTTAGTTAAGAAGTGTGTTATCCATTTAACGAAGAAGGTGGATAAGTTTCATTTATTCATTTTATGTTTAAGCCGTTGATGAGAAACGCTATCAAAGGCTTTGCCGAAGTCAATGAATATAGCATCAACGAGCTTGGACGAGTGAACAGAATTATTGAGATCAGTGACTAGCTCAAACAACTGGGTCTCGCGCCAACTATTGAGGAGTTGTCTACAACTCCTCATTTAAAACAGAAAGAATAAAATATGCAAGATATATCTGGGGATAAGATTATGATAACCTACACGTATACCAGGGGCAATAGCTGCCGTGAATAAAGGATACAGGGTTCCTACGATGGGAGAAAATAATAAAGCAAGCGAGAAAAACGAAATAATTTGAAGAGGTGTATCCTATTCTTTGCAATTTCGGTTTTGGAAGTGCTGCCTACGGACATGGTGATTAATATGGTCATGTTTTCATGAACGAAGTAAACAAAAAAGTCCCCCCTTTGTCGTACTAGCCTGGCAAAGGCAGTGGTAACACCGAATGTGATGTGTTGGTGTAGACAATCTGTGAACACATGTGGAGACTGAAAGGTGCGAATGGTAGCGTGCGTAACCTATTAGATTAGAATAAAGAGCCGCCGGTAGAGTGGTGCGTACCCCCTGAGTGACGGTCACCCTTTCTTTACTTTGTGATGTGGAGTGTTTGGGTGGCGGCATCTCATCACATCATGAAGAACAGTTCGAAAAGTACCCTCACTATATCACAGCGGTTTCGTGTAGGAGAGTTTGCTGGATGTGTGATTTGTCTTGTCTACAAGCGTGCGTAAGCCTTTGTAGGCGCCTCGCTATAGTACCTCGCCGCGAATGGTGGACATCAGACTGGACCAGTATAGGATCGCCCTCCCCGCCGAGGAGGGACTGCGCTGTGTTTTCTTGGCGCACCATGAGTTTTCTCTGCTTTGCTGTCGTTCTCTCTTGCGCGCTTCTCTGTGGAAGCCCGGAGCGCGCTCGCTTCGCGGTGGAGAGCGCCGCTGTGTGCCTGAACTCGTGATGTTTCCTTCCTCGCCGCGTGTAACACGAATGTACTCAAGGAAGATGTTCGGCGGGCAGTGGTGTCCAATCAGTAAAGATAGGAGCCCTGCGTCAGCGTTTTGTTCGCAGCTCGGCTTGTCGACTTTCATCCCTAGTTGAGGAACTGAGAGGGTTAGGTCCCTGACATGTAGCACATTCTCTGTTAAAATCAAGAAAGAAAAAAAGAGAAGAGAGAAAGAGAGAGAGAGGGGGACAGCGGGATTTCGAAGAAAGAGCGACAGACCCCACTGCTCCAGATCCGGGCTTGTACGGTACTAATTACGAGCAATCCAATTACTTGTAACTAATCACGTCTAGGAGTTATTTTGTACTTATTTAAATACATTTAATAGGAAGAAATCACGACAGTAATCTGGTTACTTTTAGATGTGCTAAAATTACATATGATTGTGATTGTGATCGATTGCCTTCCTTCGAGTAACGTGCACCAGGCTGCCCGCATCCCAGCTTTCTTCGAAAACCATCCCTGACACATTTACTTGTATTGTGTTCTAAGAGATTAGTACAAATACATGAACTACTTACTTGACACTCAAATGATGTAGTAACACACATTTTTTCCTGCTTTACGTGATCGCCATGTGACGGGAGCGAGAAAGGCCTTGCGTTGTGACAAACGAAGAACGACGCCGATCGATCAAAATACGAGTTGTCTTTCTGCCAAGGCACGCCGACGATAACTCGCCGCTTCGGGAGGGGTCAGCCAATCCGCGCCGGTCCGTCGCGTCCATTTCTTTTTCTCCTGTCGCATTCTCGTTACTTCTGCCCGGGCGCCCACTCACTTTCGCTTCCCCTTCTTCTTCCTCGTGGCCCGGACCCAGCGTTGCCCCGGGCCTCCCCGAAAGCCGGGGCCTCACCGCGAGAACACCCCGTCCCGTTAAATGAGCCCTGATCGGACACCGTGCAGGCAAGCGGGCTTCCCCACGCGGCAACGAGCGCCCTGGTGCGCCCGATCTGGCCATCTATCTGAGGAACGAAGACGACGATGATGACCCCCCGTATATAGGGCCCACGTGGTGCCCCGGATTTGTGCCGGTTTCTTCCGCGTCTCTTTCTTGTCTTGTTCCTTGCACGACACGTCGAGCTTGTTCCGGTTCCACGGGGTTTTTGCTTTACCGTCAGGGATGATTCTCCGGTGTCACGCCCATGGATATCTGGAGTCTCCCGGGATTGTGATCTCTTCGGGGGACAGAAGGAGGCGTGATGTTTACCGTCGTACTCGCTGCTCTTACGCAGACAGCATACGAGCTGTCGTTTTGAGGACGCGGATTACGGATAAATATGTGAATTGTGGAAGTTTGGAACAACTTTCTCGGAATGGGTGTGGTGTCGGTTTAGTGTCGGGTGAAAGTTGTGAAGAAACGAGTGCGGCACTTCGGATGGCTCTTCAATGAGGTTGCTCAATGTCTCGTGCTCGTGATCTCACACTAAAATTAATGCCTTATATGAACTGAAACTGTTCCGTCACTTAATGTTATTTCTTCATTTTATTTTATGGGAACCAGTTTAGACTTCCTGTTTCAACTTATTTTGTCCTTCCAATGTTATCTTCTCCCTTCCTCTGTCCCTCTATTGCACTGGAAAGATTACACCCCTTTCAGATGAATATTTTTTTATATATACACAATATTTAAAGCCCGCTCAAATTAGAAAATCAACTAAGAAAAGTTTGTAGATAACCGCCTCGGCTTTTTTTATGGTTTAAGTGACATCATTAGGTCAATTCAGACTAGGTGACTGTGAAAATAATGTTATTCATAGTTTTCACTTATTCGAAATTTTATGGTGTTATGTCATAAAGCAAACGCTCAACACTGGGGCTTTGAACCAATTCAAGATATCTGACCCATAAACTGGCGATCTTTAATTGCTTATTTGATTTATTATTCCACATATCGGTAATTTAATAACTGTTATACCTTTTTTCGGCAATTTTATTTATGCTTAATTTTCATCCCAGCCAGCGTTAGCTTTCCAGGTTCATTTTGACCAGGTGGGAGATTTCGCGGGTTTCTTTTCGTTTCCCTTTATTTATTCACTCTATCTCGCCTGAATTGAAAGATGGTGGCGCCCATGTGCAAATAACCGCCAATCACTTCGAGTTGCTGAGCCAGACGGCGGGTGTCGCAGTATTTGCGAAATCAAATGTACACGCTCCGTCTTCGAGTTGTTCTCGTTGTTGAGTATTCCCTTATTGGGGGTTTGAGCATCCGGGCAATCACATTGTTATAATGACCTTAAAGAGATCGTTAAACGTCTTGCGAAAATTCTGATCTATATGCGTATTTTGAATCTTGGTCCTTTATATAAATACATCCGACAAACATTAATTCTAATCGTCCGTATTTCATATACTATATCGTAAAACAGATAATTTCTGTTTCATAGGGTCAATTTTCTGTGGGATTTCAAAAGCTACGAGTGCTTAGCACAGCTTTGATCGACGGTCGAGGTGCGCGAGTGCGCAACCCCCTGCCCAAAGAGCTCGCTTTCGCGATATTTAAAAAGGGTGTAAACACTGTGAAGCCGACTCAAGTGCGCCGAAGACGTGAAGCATATCATCGTCGAAGTGCAGGCCAGCATACGTTTCAAGGAGTTCTGACGGCACAGAAGGTGCTTCAGTGCACATTTGTGATCAAACAAACTGTACGTGACAGATGTATGTAACTTAACCGATGTTGTTATCCAGCTACTTCGTTATTTAGGGTCTTACTGAAAACTGAAGAATCAGCAGGATTTTTTCTCATGTGTGATTATTACAAGCAGGTACGAAACACACACTGATATTGCGAACCCCTCCCCCCCCAAAAAACGAAGTTTGGGGTCTCGAACCGTTCAGGTTAGAGTCAAAATAATAGCTCCTTCATTAGGATGCACTTCACCTGCAAAGTCGAAAGGAGGCTTTACGCTGCTTTGATATTATGTTCTAAACAGATGCTTCTATCGTTGCATTTTTAGCAGATCTCCAGGCGTATGACAATTTTCGTTAGACAGTGTCCCGCATCGCACGCAAATACATTTCGTTTTTATAAACCTGATGCGTTTCCTTAAACATGGAATGTTTCCTAATAAATACAAGATCTAAATCGCATCATTATGCAAACAATTCAAACTGCTTCAGACGGCATACTTCAGTCATTTCGTGTGCATTTCGTCATGCGTTCGTCGTCTCTAGCAGGCATTTAAAGACGTGTCGAGAACCAGAAGTCTCCGCCGCAAGTATTTCATAAACAGCAGAATCTCGGCAAACTTCTATTGTGGTAAGCGTGCTATGTAGGCTTATATACATATTAGTTTTCAAAGTTTAAATTCCACGTCCGATTTTTGAACGATGGTTCTTTCTGAACGAAATCCAGTTCCATGTATTAGCTCCATAGCAACGCCCCTAGCAACTGTTTGTTTGGAGCAGTGACGTCATACTTACGTGGTCAACTGGTCTGGCGCGTCCCTTCTCGCTAGCCACTTCGCCAAGTTATGGGTTCGAATCATATCGGGATCGTTTTTTTTATTGGTTCACTTTATGCTTTATTGTAATTCTGACGCACAACCGCTTTCGACAACCGCATTACACAACGAATGCGAGTCGCTGAACGACGGAACCACATGGTTAGCGTGTTTAGCGATCGATGGAAGAGCCAAACATTGCGTATTTGAATGCGCTTGTTGAATGAGCACGAAAAAGACCACCGACTTCAGGTATATTTTTTAGATGGATTGCACTTTCAAATTTTAACAGAACTGTACATTGGGATCGTTTTTTGGCATAAACCGTTCGGCGATGGCTTGAGGCTTCGTCTTTCTTTTTTTGAACAGATGTTCGAAACCAAAACTGTATTGCAACCACGTGACGTAGTATCGTACAAGTAATACAAGAACAGAAATAAACAACTAATTATTTTTATTATTCCTTATTTATTCTTTGCAGCCTAAAGGGCCCCTGAAAAGAAAGAAAAATGTTTGTCATCCAATCCAGTTAGGACACCAGTGTCAAAAAATAATTTTTACGCGAAAAAAAAATTAGAGCAATACTGGCGGTGCGAGATTTATTTTAAATTCTGCGGTCAAGAGTCCATGACGTCACGGAATGGTCATACACTCTATCCACTTCAACGAGATGGTCCTACGCTTTCTCCACCTCAACGTGATGGCCAAGCCGATCCACCTCTCCTCCACGCGCTCGCAATGCCAAGAGAGAAAACAACTGGAAAGGAGGTGACTACCGACTAAATAGCGTTTCGCGCCGTCAATATTGCTCTACAAATATTTTTTCGCGTAAAATATTTTTATTTGCGTGTTCCAATCAGGTTGTTTAAAAAACACATTTCTTTTTCTTTTCAGGAGCTCTTTGAAGGGGCCCTGCAACAACTTTTGTATTGTTTTTCTTTTTCATTTGCCCAGAACCTGAGCGCACTGAACGTAGTAACTTAGTGAAACTTTTCTTTCCTCGAAATTCGCTTTATTTTACAAGTTATAGGCACTAAAGAAATTACAAAGACAAGCAAAAAATAACCACCTTCATGACGTCCCTTGTCCTGGCTTGGGTGGCAGCCTAACCAGATCTGTCCCCCCCCACCCCCCTTTTCCCACTCCAGAGAATTCCCTTGTCCGCAGACACCGGACGCCCCGGTAACTGGGGAATGTGGGGAGAGGATGGGAAGACGGGGAAAGGAGGTGAGGGCGAGGAGAAAGTGCTGTCCGGGAACGGGGCAGCTCTCTCCTCGGCTCAACAGGACCAACAACGTCACGATTTCGTCCCATGCCGCGCGCTTTCGGCACCACGGGGCGTCCCCATAGGAGGAGAAGGTTTCCGCATCGTCCGGTTAAAATATGACGCACTGATATTTAGTAACTCTCTCCATGCCCGCTGGCTTGCCCGAACCACAAGAGACGTGGAAGCCACAAAAAAAGGTACACGCTTAAATAAAATTGCAGCGCCCCTTTAAGCAAGTTTGATTATATATTCAACCTTTTTCAAATATATACCGCGATGTTTTGCTGCTCATGCTGCCGAAAAGTGTCGCATAGATCGTTTCAGTCGGCACAAAAAAAAGAGAAGCGAATTTTAAGCATGGTTTAGCAGACGTAATATTTCGCCGTAATAATTAGGAATCTTCTTTCTTTTGGTTTAATGTATATAACAAAAATTAAGATCGGGTAGATATATTTTCTTTTTATGACCGCTTTAAAATTCCCATGTGTAACAAAACCAGTTAAAGAAATCCTAGTAATAACGAGAGGTAAACAAAAACTTCCTGCAACAACAGAAGTTCATAAAAAAATGAAAGCCCTTTAGAACTCCCTGTAACACCGAATTAGAGCGCAGCTCTTGAGGAAGGAGGGAAGGGTACTGAGGGGAGGGTATACCCCTACTCCCTCCTCCTTACCTCCTCATCCTGCCTGCTACTCCTCCCTCCGAGCGGCGTCGGCGTCGCCGTCGTCGTGACCATTAGGTCACGTGACCCTCGTTAAGTCACGTGACCCTCGTGACCTCACGGGGGTCATGTGACGTCACCGGGCTCACATGACCTCAATTGGGTCACTTGACCTCATAGGGGTCATGTGACGTCACCGGGCTCACGTGACCTCCCTTGGATCACTTGACCTCACGGGGGTCACGTGACGTCACCGGGCTCACGTGACCTCAATTGGGTCACTTGACCTCACGGGGTCATGTGACGTCACCGGGCTCACGTGACCTCTTGGTCACTTGACCTCACAGGGGTCACGTGACGTCACCGGGCTCACGTGACCTCACTTGGGTCACTTGACCTCACGGGGGTCACGTGACGTCACCGGGCTCACGTGACCTCACTTGGGTCACTTGACCTCACGGGGGTCACGTGACGTCACCGGGCTCACATGACCTCAATTGGGTCACTTGACCTCACGGGGGTCACGTGACGTCACCGGGGTCACGTGACCTCACTTGGGTCACTTGACCTCACGGGGGTCACGTGACGTCACCGGGCTCACGTGACCTCACTTGGGTCACTTGACCTCACGGGGGTCATGTGACGTCACCGGGCTCACGTGACCTCACTTGGATCACTTGACCTCACGGGGGTCACGTGACGTCACCGGGGTCACTTGACCTCACGGGGATCACGTGACGTCACCGGGCTCACGTGACCTCACTTGGGACACTTGACCTCACGGGGATCACGTGACGTCACAGGGGTCACGTGACCTCACGGGGGTCACGTGACCTCACGGTTACGCCGACGGTGACGGCGACGCTGACGCCGCTCAACCCGGAAACGGGCGCCTAAGAGCTGCGCTCTAAAAATTGAAATCGTCATGGTTAGTGGTGTGTTAAAATCATGAGACAAGTACCTCGAAAGTACAGTGTGTCACAAAAAAAATATACAGTTTTTTTTCATTATTGTAGGAATAAACTACGCACCGCCGAACGTTCATTTTCTACCGAAAGGTAGCGCTAGGGACCCGAACCAGATGTCAAAGTTTCAGCGCGAACGGACACATTATTCAAACCTTATAGGTGATTTTCTGAAAATGTCAATGAGAAAATGAAGCTCATTTTTGCCCGTTTTCGGTTTCTGGTGCCATAGAGCCCCATGTTTTCGAAAACTCCGTAGGTCGCCATTTTCCCATTGGAATTTTGAGAAAATCACTTATAACTTAAAAAAAAAAAAGAGGTATCGGTTCGTGCTGAAACTTTGGCATCTGGTTCGGACCTCTAGCGCTAGCTTTGGGAGGAGAGTGAGCGTTCGGCGATGCCTAGTTTATTTTTACGGTAAAAAAGAAAAAAGAAACACTGTAAGTTGTTTTTTTTTTGAACGCCCTGTATAAGGACCATACATGATCACCTCAACTTTGATATAACGAACACTTGACTCTAGTTCTTCAATATTATTTTCCGGGTGTAGAAAAATTGTTCTTCCTGAGGTTAGTTCTTTGTGGGAACAATACTTGGTCCTGAAAAAATTTCAGTTTAGTTTTCTCTAGAATAGAACAACACATTATGAGTTCGTATTTCAACCAGTTCTTCAACTATATTAATTAGACAAATGGTTGCTAACAAACGACTGTCTAGCGTTTGATTACGTTCAACTAGTTTGCGAGGGCTTACATCGAGACGTGACTGCGACTTACCATGGCAACAAAAGGTTGTGTTACTCGGTTAAAGTGGCAACTCACAGTCGTATCTAGACCAACGTCTCTGCAACGCCTTCAGTCTAACTTGACTGTGTAAACGCGTCGCGATGCTACGCCTTTGTGGAGCACTAAAAATGGCGGATTGCGGCAGTGAAAAAACTCTGTTCTGTTGGAAATGAGCAAACATTTCTACAAATGTGAAGTGTGCCAGCGTATAAGACCTAAAAGTACGCTCAAAAACAGGCGCAATTTTCGATCGATGTTTTATGGCGGAAGCGCGCTGCTCATGCGCTTTAAAATTGGGAGCACCGCTTTAATTAGAGCCATTCTACAAATTTACCGATGATAACTAAGATATAAATTTCATTTCACTGAGTTCAGTAAACGCGTTCGCTTAACGGGTGAATATTAAAATAATAAATGCTTATAACACACTAACCAACATATTCTCTTAACAGAAGGAGAGCGTATTCTCAATGATTTTCTTGGAGCCACATCGGATGATTAATTAAAGATGAAACAAATAAACTCCCGCGAGTGCGTCATTCTCCTACGCCCGGATTGCTCATTACTTGCTTCCCTATTAATTCCCTTTCGGAGAAAGCCGTGAAGTTTCATCATCCTTCCAGGTGCCTCTCTCGTTCTCCCTGGCCATCCACTGAACCGACCAATGCTTTTACATTTGATTGCCGACGCGAGGGGACGATCACGAAAACCGTTCGAGCGGACCGAATTGGAAAAAGCGCCGCCGAGCACAGAAAAATAAGTAAAGGGGCAGTCTTCCTTAATATTTTATTCCTTTGCTCGGGTTAAAGACAATGAAATTATTTCTTCGATTTTTAGTAATTGTGTTATGGAAGTTTCATTTCAAAAGAGGCAACCAAAAATTAGCTCATTGACCGCACACAAAATGTAGTGCTTATACTTATTATATACATGTATTTATTTTTCTCTCCATAGGGTGTCCCAAGCGAACCTGCCGCTGCAAAAAAGTCGAAAGAATTGTCAGCTGCACAAAGAATGCACGAACTTTCACCGATTGTGCACTGAGCCGGTCAGTTTTACAGCAAACATCTTCAAGGTGTAGTGCACTTTCTGTAGAACACATTAAAAAGTTAAAAAGTGAAGGCGCGTCCTCAGAGAACCGTATGTGTGTGTGTGTGTTGAGGCGTCGTAGAAGAAAATCGGGGGAAGTAGAGCCGATTGTGTACGCGCACAGGGCGCATTCGTCACTCGCTCCTTAGAGGGCCGTGTTAGCGACGCTATTTACTTGTCACGCCATCTCCCGATTGGCGCAGCTAGCAGACAGCAAAATGCGTAGTCTGGAAGCTCCGCTTATCGGGAGATGGCACCACAAGTGAATAATAGCGTCGCTAACTCTGTCGTCTGCGAACGTGCACATCCTTGACTTGGCAAGCTTTTGCTAACATTTTTTACAGAAAGTGAACTAAGCCTTCACATTTTATACGATAATACACAGCTGCTCAGTGAACGTACAGTTCCACAAAATAAAATAAGTATTTTTTTATTGTTAATCATGATTACAATTTAGTTTCGCCTTACAGGCTCAAAATCTAGAACCTCGAAGTGCAGTTCTGCCTCATTTTCATGTTCGCAAGGACTCGCCTGCCCGAGATGTTTTAATTGCGTGGCCAGCGTTTCGATCCATCCCCGTCGCACCCCCGTTCGAGTGGGGCGCTTTAAATGACTCACCTAACGGAGGAAAAGCAATTAACCGGGCGCCGCTTCGTGATCTTCGATGAAAAAACAAACAAACAAACAAAGAAAAAAATAAAACATTTGGTTCTACTTCCACTTTTCTATTTCCCAGCGATCTACATCGCCTCTCGTCTACTTGGTTCGGTATGTGCGCCCTGCCCGCAGGCTAATAATCCAGCGAGTTTATTACACTTTCCTTCGAGTAATTGGGCAACCGTGAGTGGGCTCCCAGTACCCGCGAGCACGGAGTGCACGCGCGGCTACCTGGTTGTTATGGCCACTTTGACCGGTCTATGGAAATCGGCTCCTTATTAATTAACGCCGCTGCAATATCTCTTAACATTTTTATTATTTTTTTTTACCGAACAAGTGTGACAAAAAAAAAGAAATTGGAAACAAGTAGCGGCTTGTTGTTGTGCATGGTACCCACATAAAGCTGGGTTCAAACTGCAAATACATCATGCTAAAGAAAGCCTGTACACACTGTCTTATGCGTATTATTTCCCTTGTATGATGTTATACAAAAGCTGTCTTTAGACATGTTTGAAGACTACGTATGTATGAATGGAGCGTGCTTAGAGCATGCTTCAGACGTGTATGGATATAATTCTGTCATTACGTCTGCAGAGAAACTCCGTTTATTGTGTATGATGCACGAGCTGAATTTTACTGAATTTTAAGTGGAGAGTAGAAACAAAACTAAAAAAATAAAGTTCTCTCCAACCTGTGCCACTCGAGCTGTGTGACTGTGAAATAATGCTCTCGGTGGGTGGCGCTTGAAACCAGCCAGGCAAATTGCGTTAAAATTGAATGCGTTTATAAGGCGCCATCGGAGCGTGTTGACTGTGCTCTCTGCAACTGTATTCAATGTGTGACAAGCACTAGCTGTTTGACGCCACGTCAATTTATATACGAATGTGAACTCTCTAGGCACCTCGTATATCTGGTACTTTGGTAGTGACAATTACGAGAGAGCGGTTTCACCTGACGTACTTCTGGTCCGAAACTTCGCCGGACGTCATTTTGATGAAATTCTGCCTTATATTTCTTCGCGCGGAGGCAGTGTTTTTCAGCTCGGTCGAGGTCTTTCACGCGGTGATCGACTACGTCTGCGAGAGTAGTCGGCGACACTAAGAAGCATCATCTTGTACTCAAGGTTTATACATACCGGTCGGTGGTCACAAAGACCCCAGTAGATGACGCATGGGCTATTCGGAAACGAAACAAATCGGTATAAACTTCGATTTATGCAACCCAAATACGCCCCTGTCGTACTAACTGAATTTTGTCGTCGACGAAGCCCCTCACCATGCTTCAGGGTTTCACTAACACCAAAAGCGACGGGCATTTACCTTTTTCCCGTCTAATCGTTACAACAACAACAACGTCTGCGTGTAAACAAATGGCGAAGTGGTGAACGCTGTTTATCAAGGTGGCGGAACGCTGCTCACCGGAAAACACAATGTTTCGTGCAACCGCCCTATATGGTGGGCAAGTTCACGTGCTCCTAGAATCCGTTCACCCTTAAGCTGCGCCTGCAGCCAGTTCCACAAGCACGAGAGCTCGATGCTGCTGCTTTGAAGCGTTCTTCCGCAGTACGAGCGCCAGCGATACAAATACGTGTCTCAAAGCCAGGAGCGCGGACTAGATCGCGCTTGTAGCTTTGGCTGCAGTCTCAACTTAAGGGTGAATGGAGCATCGTCCACCTCATGCGTTTGTTTACCTTCGAAATGCGCCCACGCCATATTGTTTCCGCCCACTCTCAACCAGTGATAAACCACGCTTGGCTGCCCTGTTATCGCCCGTACCTTGTGCACTCTTTATGGCTCCCATTGAATGTTGTGCTCCTCCTTGCCTTACAATGTTCCAAATAAACGTTTTGGACACCTCCACAGTAGGGCTGGGTATCGTTGTTTCCTCACGGAGTGAGACCATAGGGTTGTATCCGAGGTCCCTGATTAGCCTTTTTTGAGGAACGTCACAAATGCGCGCCCCGCCGGCAATTAGACATGCCGCAGCGGTGGCTTCTTTTCTGACTAACACACGTTCCCCCTGGTGTACACGATACACTTTCAGAAATAGGAGGCGTAGTTCTTACATCTTTTGTTCCATATATAGTACCCCAAAAATATCTTTTCAGGAGTAGTCTACGGACGTCGTCCTGACGATACTAACTCTTACAAGCGGCTTGATAGCTCTGTGATATAACTTACTAAATAGCTATTGTACGTATCAAAGACTACAGAAAGCAAAAAAAAAGCAAAAACACGGAGCTTTTGTTGCAGGGCCAACAAAGCCTTGAGTGTTTTCTTGTATTCTTTAATGTGTACATTAGCAATTTTAGAAAGTTGTATCAATCGACTGTCAACGTGGTCGTGAAGGTTGATATGGTCGGTTCGACGTCAGTGGACTGGACGTCGAATTTTAGTTTTTGGTGTGTTATATACAGGACAAGGAATGTAAGTACGACAACCCATATTTTTGAGAGTATAGGGGCGGGGGTTAAGGGAAAGGGCTTGAGGCTTGGGTACAAACGCGCTAGTGTTTCACACGTACACAGATGCCGCCTCGGGATAAACATGCTGCTTCGAGAGATTTGCTTGCTGAGCTTACGGCCCTATCCGAACAGACGACGTTATCTTCCCGTTGTTCTTCTATATTCGGGTACAACTATTCTTCGCGGTGCAATCAAAGGTACCGGCACGGGCGCCCTCTCGCTTTTTCAATGCTCATTAAAGCTGTTGCGGGCTCTCCTCCTTTAGCGCTCCCCCACGCGGTATTCGGTTGTTTTCGCCGTAAAAAATACTTTTGTTTACCGCAAATATTGTTATCCGCCCCATCGTATCGCCGCCGTCCTCGGTGGTCGTCTCATGGTACGTCGCCGACGGCGTTGCTCTCCTTACTGTCGCGAGCCGTCTTATGTCTAACAATGAGCGCGAAAGGGTCCTCGTCATCTCCTGCTTGCGAAAGTGCGGGAAGTTCAAATAGGCCATTCAGGGCCCTGGATTCGCTCCATGGTTTTGCTCCGTGAGGGGGGAAGTTCCATTACTCAGCAGGGTTCCCTCGCGGTGGTGCCTTACTCTCATTGAAGGGCATAGGCAACCATATCATCAGAACGACAACCAGTGTTGTCTCTATGATGGAAATCACTGTCTGTGTCCCCGTATATAGACGATTAATCGGTATTTCCCGACCGATAAAGGAATCCTACGTATGACGATTTGGTTACGTATGACCAAACTATTATTTATTGTTTTCTTATCGCACCCTCCTTCGAGAGAAACAAAAAGTTCTATGATGAACGGCGTAGTTTTGGTCTTTTCCGAGATGTAAAACTCCATACTGAAATTAACACAAATCAATGAAATCGTCGCACTCAACATTAAAACCAACACTAATTTTGGCGCGTTCCAGTAATGCTCTAAAATAATATGGGCATGGTACCAGCCCCGACTAGGTTAACGTCCAAAACCACTGGGTGCAGCATCATTGGGCCTAAACCAATTCGACCCCCCCCCCCCAAGGCAAAAAAGCTTCCTTTAAAGTTCAAACATCGATGGTGCCAGAACAGTATGAAAATTTATGGGTACAAACCGAACACGCGTGCAATATTCTTGTCCCGCGGTCAAACGACACCGATGGTGCAGAGTGAAGAAAACAAGGCCTCCAACTTCTAGTCTTCTTTGTTGTTAGGTGGGAAAGGGTGAGGGAGAGGACGTGCTGTTGCTGCTACTACTCCGCACGCTCTTGAGTGCAGCAGAAAGCAAATCACGCCCTCTATGTCGACTTGGAATAGAAAACTGCATCGCAGATTTCTATTCCATGCCGATCGATCGTACTGTGGGGAGCCGTTTTCAACCGCGTTAATTAGCGCCTCAAGATAATCTGGTCCTTAAATCTCATGCGCGAGAGTGCGTGAGAGTGAGAGAGACTGGGTGCGAGATGAGAACTCTGTGCGACGAACGGCTAAGCCCGTGTGCCCTTCCTCCTCCGCTGGCGTCGTCGCTTATCAGTTTTCTGTCCGTGCACTTTTTCGGTTTTTTTTTTCAGGGAGGCGGAGGGGTCGCATGGTTTCATCAGCGTCATTTTGCTTCTATCTGGACGTAATTAGCATGAAAGCTCATTTATGTGGTACATCCTCGCGAGCAGCACGCGCACTCGTGGTTCGGCTGCTCGCGCCGAGGGAAACGGTATCGGGAGCACGTCGCACGCGATGCAAAGGCGAGGAGACTCGTTGATTAATTCCACCGGCGTCGCTAAACTTGCGCCGGTGGGCATTTTTGTTGTTTTGTCTCACGTGTTTCTGAACTTCTTCATTGTTGTTGCTCTTGCGAAGTGGATTGTATATGGAGGGAGACTCACACATTTATGGTTCATTCTCTGTTGTCTTGCCGGTTGTGTTTGTTCAATTTATAATTACTGTTAATTGTCTTTTTACTTTTAGAGGGCCCAAGTTGGTGTCCTTATATCACTTTATTGTTTGCTTTTTACTACTGATTTTATCTTTATGCATCCGTGACGTGTTGAATCAATAGGAGTGCAATTCGGCAGATTAAGCTTTGCTTACCAATCGTTTTAGGGAAACACTTTTCATGTTGAATATACCCTGCCATTTTTTAACAAGGTCTATTTTTAAATGTTCGATAAGTTGTTCTAGCGGATTAACCGATATGTCAGCCTTATTTCTAGATGTCACTGTGCAGCACCGCATGCTGTCATTTTTTTCTACATGTTATTTTAAACCTTTTTTTGTAGATATATGTCATAGTTCTATAAAGTCTAGATCATATATCAAACTCAAAGTTTTCGAGCGTTTATTGGGTTCAAAATAAACCCTACTGTAAGGAGGTTCTGGGTTCAATCCACGCTGGTACTATTGGAAAGTTTTGTTCGTGGTCAGTAATATATACCTCATGTTATTGACCTCGAAAACTTGAAACATTCTCGGATCCGGCTCAATTGCAACGTCATAAAAACAAGGACACCTATTTTTCATCTGAGGTTGCATACAATGGAATGAGAAAAAGGCTGTGACTTTGCTTTTCTGTGTCTATAGCTTGGTCACGTATTCTTAGTGGTATAATGGATGCTGAATATAAACTTGAATTCATTCCGCGCAACATGTAAAGCTGTCCCCTAATTAAGAAAAGTAATATTACTAACACGTTAATGTCTTTTTTCTTTATCCGAAGTTATGTTGACCACACTGAATTCTTTCACACACGTCGACACTACTCCTTCAAGAAACCTGAACATGTATAGAAAGAGGAATTTGCAAAGGACAAATGCATGTGTACATTAAATAAAAATATTCCTCTCGTCTTTGAACAAGACGCAGAGAGCGACCAGATATATTTTGCCAGAGCAAAACGTCATCTTGGAAATGGAACACGAGCTCGCTTGGTCCGCTACTTTGGAGTCTTCAGGTGTTGCTGTGACAACGATGTTCTTCTATCCCGAGCCTGCCTCGTCTTGGAGAACAGTGCGCGTGGCTCACCAACTCGGGGCATGAACTCAGAGGGTCGCCATTCGGTGCGCGAGCGTTAATTCGGGAAGGGGGACTTGCCGTCCGAATCCCGCTCCCCGGTTTGGCTTTCCTAATTCGGGTTTGTGTGGGGAGATGTTTGGGGGTGCGAGGTAGGGAAACAGCATGAGAGGAGGGTCACGTCCACTCTTTTGCTGAAGCTAATGAGGGGGTGGCTTTTAGGTGCCTGTGTTTGTTTGGGCATTCATGCGGGTGCGGTGAAGTCGTGCGTGCTTCTCTCCCGGGGGATTGTTGGTTTCGGGTTTGTTCCTGGTTCGTAAATGCCTCTTTGGCTTTCCGCTGTTCGTGCAATTCATTAGAAAGGGAGGGAGGGGTAGTGTGTTATGTCGTTACGAAAGCTAGAAGGCTTTTTTTTAGCGTATATATTAAATATTTTGTATTATAACGTCTAGTTCCCTCAAACATAAGGCAGGCATTAAAACGAATATATAATACGCGATCAACTCAGAAATTGAACTGTCGCCAGAGCAGCTAAACCAATTAGCCAGGGTCACTGAATGGAAACGGACTCTGAATGGAATTGGGTGGTCAATCCACGAATAATAATGGTAAAGCCACTGAAAACAAAAAATCCTGTGGTGGGTAGCATTAAGCTTCCAGTCACTCTACAGTGCTTAATAAGCTGGGACAAGATATTTACATAAATGTCGCCTACCCCATTTTATATAAAAGCGACAAGAAATAAAAACAAAATCGAGTTAATAACATAATATAGACTATAGTAGATTATCACGAGTGTCATAAGCATTTATTGACTCACTCAAAAAATTACACCAGGTGCAAAAATCGTCTTCAAAATGTCTCACATACATTAACAATAAAGAAAGTTGCTGTTCCATCCGGATTCCCGTGGTGCCGCTTCAAATAGGAATACTATTTTATGTTTCATTATTTAATATCGCAAAAAACGATTGAACCCTTGTCAAAATTGTTTCGGTTATCCCTAATATGTGTTACCTTAAAGGGAAAAATTACATTCACTTCACTATTTGCTTTCAGATCGCATTCACTACAAGGTCTGGTATCAAAAGAGCTTGCGCATGAGCGGCGGTACCGCGATTTTTGAAGTTACAATAAATATCGCATACAATTAATCCTTGACGTTCATAGCCTTCGGAACACGCATTAGTATTTCTCTCCTCGTAAGAGTAAACGCAAAAAAAGACAGAAAAAGAACGAGCAGGTTTATTTCCTAATTTCTCAACCCTAACAAGCGGCCACGTAATCTGGGCCCGATTATACGCTGCCAATTTCTTTCGTAGCCATAAACATTAAATTACTCGCGCATACTATTATACCACAAATACATGTTTTCATAACTCTGTCAGCAAGGTGATTACCTCTACTGTAACCCTGAATCATACATTGTAATTCCTTATTGCTTATTTTTGTCCAAATATTATGTGACTCAATATATGTTCTGGTGCTTGATGCCAATGCTGAAGTCCCCTGATAATACAGTAGAATCATTCTTATTGAATTCGTTAATTAGTTTGTCGAATTTTTCGTAGAAACTATTTAAATTTCCACTAGGTGGTCTATACTCCCGGCTTATTGTAAAGAATACTTCGGCTTTTATTATATCCATCAATAGCTACTGCATGACGCAAAGACAACTCAATACGATAGGAAAGCCAGCTATTTTTAATGTATACAAGTATCGCTCCCCCTCTTCTGCCTTTGAGGTTTGGCTATTGCCGCCATTGCAGCAATTGCACACAAGCCACAACTCGAATACTCATCGAGACATTGACTTTCACGACCCAAATTAATTATTGTGCTCACGCAATGCTCATATTCAATATGTGAGCCTTATTCAAATTGGGTCACATGGAAGTAAACCTCGTAAACCCCTGGACTATATCAAGACTCCAACCCCCTTGCTACTTCATCAATTTGCGAAGGAGGAAACGTAAAAAAAGAATTGTGGCAGAAAATGCTGCGCTGATTGGCGATGAAATGAGATTACATTTTGCATCGACTTGTACTGCGTTGCTGCGGGATGGGCTGGAATCTTTATCGAACCGAGGCTCGCCTGGCACGTTGCGCACACTACGAACCCGTATATACCGACTTGTCAAGGAATGCCGCTGAGATCAGTCCCGCAAAGTGGTCCTTCATAGCGCTCACGACCAACTGGAACCACAGGCAGTCGCACACGCTGGACGCCACGCCGAACCAGTCGTTGAGGCACTTATTTTTTTAAAGTGCTTGTTGGGCAACACATATTTTCTATTCACTCGTCGTTGCGCCGTTCCGCTGCCGATGCTGGTCTTGCCGGCTTGGCGTCCCCCTCACTTTGCAGCCTAAACAGCCTCTCTTCGTCTGTTTCGCAAGACGACTCGTTGCTTCGTGTCCCGTTTGCATTGCAGTCAATGTTGCCGTTTTTGGTCCGTTTCACTGACCGGCTTGTTGCTTCTTGTTTCTCGAGTTTTATGCAAATGCATCTCACGTTTTTCTGCAGTCTTCTCGGCACATCACTGTCGTTCTTGAGACTCGGTTGTATGCTTGGAAAATCTTAAAGGTTCTCTCCTGCGTAATGGAGGCGTTGCGAATCACCTGGTCTCTACGCAGCAGCCAATGGTCGCTTCGTTGACTACAAACAGAAGGATGAGACACGAAACTGCGAAGGGTTTTCCTAGCAACGCCATCAAATTTACAAGTTTTATTTTATCCTTGAACTTACACCGCCACAAAAACATTTCTTGGTGGGTGCGCGTTGCTTGCGAGCAACGCCATCAAATTCAAAAGCTTTCTTTTATCCTTGAACTTACACCGCCACAAAAACGTTCCTTGGTCGGTGCGCGTTGCTTGCGAGTATACTTGGGTCCTACTAGTGCCGGTAATCTCATCTAAAGTGAAAAACATTGTGACTCAATATTGTTATACTGCCACTTTAAGGAGGCTAAAGTATGTCCTTGGTCTAAAAATATATGTTCTCGATTTTTGTTAAATTATTCTGTTCATTCTTACACCCCATTTTCTTTCTTTTGCTGTGTCCTATCACTCACACAATGACCAACAGTCAAAGCTCCTCCAAAATATCGAACATTGACCGGATTGCGTGCGAGTGTTGACCATACACCTCTCCAACACCTGAGAGTTTCCGTGCAGCGCAATCCGGAAATCTGCGTAGCCCGACAAGAAAGCAGGCACAAGGAGGGCGGAAGAGGTCGCCACGGCTGGCGCGGATTCGGCACTGGAATGAATGACTATGCGGCGTGATGAATGGGCCCACATGACTGCCGTTGCGTGCGACGGCGTCTCACGTAATCTGATGGGAAAGACTAACGAGGCCAGCAGCGGAAATGAGCGGCCGATTGATGACCGGGCCAGGCGAAAGTACACACGCCGGGAAACGGATCGATTAAAATGGTGGTACCGTGAAGGGAGTTGGCTACCCGTCGTGGACTTGAGCTTGGGGGAATCGGAGGGTCTCTAGAATCTTCTGGTTGTGGCCTTAAAGTCACGTGACATGCTGGCGATTTTGAATGTTAACGCGTCGAGAGTGTCGATTGAAGGAAAGGAAATACTCAAACCTCCCCAAGACGAGTTCAATGTTACGAATTATTGAAAGGACGGTGGTAGAGAGCATCTTTATATAAAGCTAGGTTGCTCAGACAGAGATAAATGTGCATACACTCTAAGAAAAAAGGAGGAGAAAGGTAGCAACGGCGACTGTTCCTCCTTGTTGTAGTCAAGTTGCCCAGAGAAGGGAGGAACGGAAGTTTGGATGAAAGGAGGAGGTCGAGTTCCTCCCTGTTCAGTTGGCGCAGGGGTAGAACATCGCGCTACTGACCAAGTGGTCGAAGGTTCGATCCCTGGAAGGAGCGGTGTTTTTTGTTTTTGTTTTCGTTAATTCTTTTTAATCTTTTTATTTTCCAAAACAGGCATAAACAAACCCAGACCGATGGAAGGAAAATTAAAGTCCTTATTATCCACCGACGCCAAGGAAAACTATACAAATATCATTGCTACAAAAGCTTCATCAGCGCGCTTTTTGATAAACAAGATTTGGGCACCCAGGTTGGATCTAAGCCGTTTACGCAGGGGCCAAGACGACGAGGTCGGTCCTTCAGTCGTTTCTTTTGCCGCGGCGTTTTCGGCATTCACAAAGAAAGAGTTAAAACACATCCGTCATAAACCGCTAAGCTTCGAAACGATGCCGATACTGCTACGTACACTGGGCGGCTGCGATCAGCTGCGATAGTGGCGGGCTTCGGGCCTCGGTCTCTTCGGCCACATTTCGTAACTCGGCTGCCTCGGCCGCCTCGACCGCTGGGCCCTGACCCTGCACTCTAAGAAAAAATGGAGGTAAAAGGCAGCAACGGCGCGTCTTCCTCCCTTCTACTGACGCGCCCCCAAGCGGACTCGAGAAGAAGGGAGCCATCTTCTTTCGGTTTCGTTTTTCGAGCACGTCGCGCACGTTGTTTAATACATGTTGTTGAGTTGATTGAGCTTCAGCGGCAGCGAAGGCCGCCGTTAATACCGTCTTCTAGTCCAAGCGTGCAGAACATTTCGGTTGCATTGACGTTTTTATCACTATTTTTTTTCAAACGAACAAATGAAGCCGCTAGAAACAGCGAAGTTCCGGAGCAGTGCCAGCAGCGCTACGTACACTGGATAAGATGGCCGTCTCTGGATTGCGGGAGGTACGCGGAACTAAAGCGGAACTACAGTAGCGGAACCACGCGGATCTGTATCGACGTTTTCGACGTTATGGAAATCGCAGGAACTGTGTCCAAGGCAGGCAGGTGTTCCTGCCGGCTGCCTGGTGCTGAATTCGGCAGCCGGCAGGTTTTCCTGCCGGCTGCCGTGCTGAGTTCGGTTCTGTTTTCCCGTGCCGAGTGCCAACCGGCGTTCAACGTGGTTCTGTATTTCTGCGTGTCGGCAACGTAGCAGCAACATCGTGATGGCAGTGTTGTGCGCAGTGAAGAGAAGACTGGAATTATCGCCGATGTGACCGTGTGTTCGCGTATCAGTGGTGTAACAACAAGATGAGATGACGTAAACTGTCGGGCATTGATGCGGCTGGTCGGGCCGTGATCGGAGGGGGCGGGGTGTCGCAGGTTGACATTCCCCTTTACATTAAAGAGTTTAAGACCACTTGAGAAATTAGGTGCAGTCGATCGACGTGCGGATAATCATGTTGGAACGCTGGTCTGAACGGTAAGCTCCTATCGTACAGTGGCCAATGTGACTGTCGGTCCCCGAGAGCGATTGCGCTCTGGTGAAAATACTG
Source organism: Ixodes ricinus (assembly GCA_037355805.1). Taxonomy (NCBI): domain Eukaryota; kingdom Metazoa; phylum Arthropoda; class Arachnida; order Ixodida; family Ixodidae; genus Ixodes; species Ixodes ricinus. The sequence goes on from JAZHYW010053485.1 coordinate 117,635, forward strand.
AACAGTACGAAATAATGACGGAAAGTACTATATTTACAATGAAATTTTAGCATAAAAAAACGTAAAATCGAAAAAAAGTTATCCTTTATTTTGCTGTTTAAATATACTACGGTTCCTGGAGAAACTGCCCTCCAAGTGGCGCGCTGGGATGAGCGCTAGACGTTTTCGAGCTCGCCACGGGGTAGCTCCGTACACTTAACACCTGCCGCAAGTCGCGGCTTCGACTGCATTCAAGTTGATCGAAAAGCGATCTCTCTGCCCGTGAAGCATCACTTCCAGCTGAGTGAATATCCGCTCTACACAGATTAATTCTAGACGGCAATTGCAGCCGTGCGCGAACAGCACAAATAGTAAAACAAACACTACAATAGAAATACTGGCTCGCAAGTGCCGTGCGGGAAACAAACCCAGGCTTGGAACCGCATTGGAGCGGCTCGATTTATTGGCTTTCAAATAATTACGGCATGATCGAGCATTTCTTTTTAATAAGAGATTCATCCCCTGAGCCATTAAAAATACTCTCAGATGTATGACATTGCTGGAAAAAAATCAACATGCTGGGAATATTTTTTATTGCTTAAAGAGTCACCGAAAAATTCCGTACGTTCAGAACGACCACTATAAAAGACGGAAACGCAGAGCTCAGGAGTAGTGATCGGGTTAGTGTGCTGTTGTATTGTTGTTTGTATGCTGTTGCATTGATGTTTGTGTGTATGTGTATGTGCTCTATGTATGTTCAGCTGATGCTTGTACCGTAGAACGCGTAATGTGTCTACCTGTGTGAAAGAAAGGGTCCCGAAGCTCAATGGTGGCGACAGAAAATAAAATATTTTTTGTAGAGCATGAATTGGGGTGTAACTAGCGCCACCTAGCCTAGCTACTTGTGATCAATCTGCTTGATTCTGCCATCTGGTGGCAAGCGATTTAACCTCCTTTTTTACGCTACGCGGCTACGCCATAATTTTGTGTTACCGTGCTGAAACGAGCCAAGAGGCTGCTTCGGATTTGCTTTTTTTTGAGAGTGGATTTTGGTTTTGCGGGCGAATGGTTTACCACTCCTTCGTGATGTGCGGTTGACGCAACGGTTGACGAAGGAATTGTGGCTCGAGGAATAGCAAAGGTAAGACAAAGTGCGCGAACTGGGTGCCGGTTGTCTCCGTTTAACATCGCAGTGCTGACGATGAGACGACTGAGTGACTGCATGCTTTCGAAACGTAAGTTTCTTTACCTGCAGGGGGAAGCCGGCTTCGGAAATAAATACAGTTCGCGGAAAGCTCGTGTTACGTTTTGATTTGCTGCTTCTCTCGCTCCGTACAATAGACTTCGTGTTCTCGTTAAGCCTTATTGAGCTCGATTTGCTCGATTCGTGGCCGCCATAATGAGATGCAGGCGACGGAGGAACTTTTGCTCCCCTGCTTTAGGGACGAAAGTTCCTCCATTTCTGAAGGAACATATGTGTCAAGAGCGTTCCTCCCTTTAGGGAGGACTATACTGACCCTTTTTTCTAAGAGTGTACCCTTGTATGCAACTGAAATCAGAGTTCATCCGCTTCTTTATTCTTCAAAATCTTTAGGAAGTGTAAAAGCGCTGAAGAGAAGTACCAAGTGGACGTAAAACTTCGTATTTGGTTCTTGGTGTTTTCTGCGCTTTTATATTTTTTAACTTTGTACAATCTGGCCTAGATAAATATTTACAAAAAAAAGAGGTTTGGTGGAAATTGCTATTAATAGAGGGCTATTTTTGCATTTGATTTTGCTGGGCCACTTACGTCATCATAGCAGAGTAACATAAGAAGTTGAAAAAATTAACATGGTCAATTTGAGACAGGACATAGTCAGGAGGACAACATCAGGTTTAGTCTTTTGCAGTACGAACAAAAATGATGCGTGACAGTGAGGCAAAGTGCAAAATTTGATAATATAATCAATAAGAAAAATTGTGCGGCCTCATCAGGTAATCTTCCTTCTGGATTATAAATTTGATCGTGGAATTGGTTATTAAAAGTTTCAGCCTAAGGTTTCTTTTGCCGGGTAGCATTTAATGGCCAATTAAGTTTGTCTTTTATTTTTGAAACAGTTTGACACAGGCCAGGCGCGTAGCCAGGGGCGTGTTCAGGTGTTAGAACACCCGTCGAAATTTCACTTTATTACATTTTTTTTTGTGCGTGTGTGTGATTACATCTGCATTTTGAAACACCCCCGAAAATATTTTCTGGCTACGCCACTGACGCAGGCAGTAGCCTTTCGATTTGCTATTACCTTTATTTACCAAATTAGTTCGATTGTATGAGCGTCCCATAAAATAAGCATATTCTATATTTGATTAATCCGAAAAACGTAAAATTCAGAGTTGTCATTAGAATTTGTTACAGTAACTAAACTTTCTCATGAGAAAGCCCTACAGTCTTCAGGACTTCTAGTGAGGCAACCGGTATGCATAATCCACACTAAATCCACAGTGAAAATAACGCCCAAGTAGCGAATGCTAAAAACACTTTCTAGTGAACTGTCGTCTAACAGATACACTGTTTGAAAAGACGACCTTAACATTTTTCTATAAAATCACCAATGCTTACATGTACCTGCTTTTAATTCCATCTTTCAAGTTTAGACTCAGCTCTAGAGCGCCCGTTTCCGGCTTGGGCGGCGTCGCCGTCGGCGTCGGCGTCGCCATCGGCGTAACCGTGAAGTCGCATCCCCCCCCGGAGGTCACGTGCCCCCCCCCCCCCGAGGGTCCCGTCACCTCCTCGAGGTCACGGAACCCCCGAGGTCACGTCACCCCCCCCCCCCGCCTCCGAGGTCATGTGACCTCCCGAGGTCACGTGACCCCCCAGGTCACGGTCCCCTCCCCAAGCGTAACTTTGACCCACCCACCCCCGGTACTCTTCCTCCTGCTCCTCAAGAGCTGCGCTCCAATTCGCCGTTACAGGGTGTTGTAAACGGCTTCACACTTTTACACCATCCGTTTTAGAATTGAGCTGTGTTGCGTTTAAGTCATCGTTTTCAAATATGTAACTCTAAATTATACAATCATCGTCGAAAAAGGCTAATATATTAAGATATATCTTGGTATACGCTAATAATATGTGTATATATGAAATAAGTAAGAACACCTGATGCCACCTGCTCAACGTCAGATTTACATCCGATTGAAAGGTACGACTTCCTTCGACCTCACAAAAATTCCTCCAGCAAAGTGCTAACTTTGCAGTCAAGATGCAAATGAAGATAGAGAGAAAAAAACGCAAGCGAGTTGGTGAATGACGTCTGTAGTAAACCTGAGATAGAGGATAATAAAAAACGTGGACATCGTGTTTCGTAAATTATTATCATTATTAATCGTCTCTCGTTCACTATGGAAGTTTTAGCACTCATGATGAGATATTATCAGGATCTGTTGAGAGGAGGTCTTATTTTCGTAAAAGAGATTCTGGAATTCATTACCTTGTAACTTAATTCAAGGCATCAGTTGAAAAATTAGCATGGTGGATATGATACCGAACATAGTGAAAATAACAACAGGTTACAGTCTTTTACAGTACGAACAAAAATGATACGTGACAGTGTGGCAAAATTTAAACTTTGAAATGATGATAAATCTCTAAGGCAAATTGTACGGCCTCATCAGGTAATCCTCCTTCTGGATCATCGCTTGGTCGTGGAAAAGCTTCAGAAACATTTCAGGCTGAGGTTTCTTTTACCGGATAGATTGTAACGGCCAGTTCAATTCGTCTTTCATTTTCTAATCAGTTTGACTCAGGCAATAGTTATTTGAATCGAATATAGCATTTCGATTTTGCATTACTTTTATATTTTCAATTATTCAGCCTGTAAGAGCGTCCCATAAAATACAAGCATTCTCTAGAATTGATCGGAATAATATAAAATACAGAGTAGCATGTAGTTACTTGTCATTCTTAGTTAGGTAACCGGTATGTTTGTGCTTAGTTTGTTCAATTAAATTTTTGTTACACTTTTTCACTGCTTTTTTATAATGTGCTCTCACTTCAAGTTATATACTGTCAACCATTTTATTTGAACAGTCCTTCTCTACTTCGAATGTGGCGCGAGGGTACCCAGTAGCACACTTTCTTGGGCCAGCTTGGGCCAATATTGGCGCTTGATTGTAGTAAGCGGGCCCAGCATCGCCCAAGGAATACGATCGTCCGCCAGCCCGGCACTTCATTGTATTTCCTGGCCCAAGGTTTCCATGCTACAGCCAGGGAAGGGCTTCCTTGGCTGGAGCTCGCATTTTCCCGGCCAGGGCCGGCCGATATAGACAGACCACTGCCAGGAAGTGCGTTTCCTTGGCTGGAGCTCGCATTTTCCCGGCCAGGGCCGGCCGATATAGACAGACCACTGCCAGGAAGTGCGTGTCCTTGGCTGGAGCTCGCATTTTCCCGGCCAGGGCCGGCCGATATAGACAGACCACTGCCAGGAAGTGCGTTTCCTTGGCTGGAGCTCGCATTTTCCCGGCCAGGGCCGGCCGATATAGACAGACCACTGCCAGGAAGTGCGTTTCCTTGGCTGGAGCTCGCATTTTCCCGGCCAGGGCCGGCCGATATAGACAGACCACTGCCAGGAAGCGCGTTTCCTTGGCTGGAGCTCGCATTTTCCCGGCCAGGGCCGGCTGAGATAGACCGGCCACTGCCAGGATGTGTGCTTCCCTGGGGATTCACTGAGATTCCCTGGCCCAACCAATACAAGAAACAGCCAGCGTTCGGCCATGTTGCCAGACCGCATATTTGTTCCTTCAAAGAAAAGTAGAAAAAACACATACTGCAACATTATCATCACCAAGACTGGCTCGCCCGTGAAGAGCCACCCTGGTCCGAGTTCTTTTTACCCATATAGCCAGAGCCAATGTCGAGCGAACATTCCCTGGCTGTTCTGAATGTTGAAGGAACGTTAAAACACCATTCAGAACGTTCTAGGAACGTTCTTATGTGAACATTCCCTACAAGGTAAGCTTCTCAACATTCTAGGAAGATTCGTTGGCGAACATTCGTATGCACTATGTTCTCGGAACATTCGCCTTCGAACATTCATGTGAGCAACATTCTTGGAACGTCGCTTGCGAACATTCCTAGAATTTTTGCAGGTGAAGCCAACTTTACGGAGCTCTCACGCAATCTGTGGTTCGAAACACCATCCACTATATGCCACTTTGTGCCAAAAATTTGCAAATTAAAGGGAGTTTCTGGAAACTTAGCATAAGAGATCAGTTTTATCTTATACGAGTCTACCGAGGAATGTGATATAAGGTGTAGAAGAAAAGCAATGGTTTTCAAAACTTGATAACGAACTTGCCACTCACTAGAGGTGCAGTTTCGAATAGACCCGATTTTTAGCATGTGGGTGGGTTATTACTTTAAAACGAAAAGGTATATCCTGCAGTTGCGTGTGGGATGCCATGTCTATCTGTTCTTAAGCTCGGAGTGAGTAATCAGTTATGTGTGCGGTACATGTTGAATCAGAGAAGTTGACAGGTAGGAGTACAGTTAGTACATGCTCAGGCTGGTGCGCTGGGAAAGCGGGAATCTTGTGCCTGCGCCTTCTAGACACATGTTTGATTAAAAGCTATTGATCGCCCTGTGAGGATCTTTACCATATCCATATATGTAGTACGGCTCATTGGTGCTCCGAAGCAAACCGTAATAGTAGAAGCTTATGTACTTTTGAACATCCCCGGAATGTTCTCAGAACATTCTCGTGCTACGTCGGGATTGGCTGACCCGGAAGCAGCCACGTGGCCTGGGCTGTATTTACCCCGTATATCCAGGATTGGCTGACCCGGAAACAGCCACCCTGGCCCAGGCTGTATTTACAGGATGGAGCCCAGATTGGCTAGACGGGGAATTGCAGCTTACTGCCAATCTTGGCATGCCAGGTTGGCTCTAGCTGAAGCCTTGGTGCAAAACAAGCATGGCCCAAGGAAAGTTTCCTTGGCTGCCCAACCTGGCGCGAGCTAGAGCCAGGGTATTGTGCTACTTGGGTATGTCCGACACGGGATCGAACGATGATCGGCGTCGCAGCTGCAGTTAACGCATCTAACGCACGTTTCTGAACTGTTTTACCACGCGTGTTTTTCTGAATTAATAAAGCAGCTCCGTGAGACTTACTGCCTATACATTTGCCAATTATTCTTTTCACGAGCTTGAGCTGAGCTAATTGGTTCATTGCTTGCAATGCGTATGACACTAGCTCCTTTTTATGTGGTGTATTCAGTGAACACATTTCTTGAAAAGCAGTGTCCAGATATTTGCTGATAATGCGCGACCTGATTCCTGAAACCTGAGGTTTCCAATAAATTTCAAATCACGCACCTTTCAAATAAAAAAGGCGCTTTCTGGTGCCTTCATTTCTTTCTTTCTTTATTTATTTTTAAATACTACGAGTTTCCATTGAAAACTTTAGTAGGGCGGTTTTAAGGTAAAAGACAAGTTACATAGTTTGTAGTGCATGGTTGAAAAAGCCAGTGAGGAGGATGGGGCTACTCAGTGGAGACACAGGAGGATCCTACTAGAATATAATGCACTTGTAAATGCAAAATCACTTTAGACCAGTAGAATAGAATGAACAGATGGGAATAAGTAGAATACACATAGCATGTGAGATGATTGCCCAGAGCAGTTGAGAATGATTCTACGGATATGAAGTGAACAATGGTGTCAGGCAAGCTATTTCATTATGACACTACTTGCGGAAATAATGAGTATTTGGAAAAGTTGTGTTGACTCTGATATTCTGTGAATAGCCTGCCATGATTCCTTCTTGTAACTCTAGAAATGCGCGTAGTAACATATTTCCTTTTGTCTGTAAAGGTTTGGTCGCTTAACATTTGAATAAGGAACCTTAGTCTTGCGATTTTCGCCTTTTTCTCGAGTGGTGCAGGTTGAGCTAAATTGCATAAGTGGGACGGTGAATCAAAGTAGCGAAATTTATTAATAATGAATCTTGGAGCCAGGCACTCCACATTTTCTATTTGGGCGATATGGGTTTTATAGTGGGGAAACCATACGACGTTACCATATTCCACTATAAGACGTACCACTGCCCTATAGGCTACTAACTTTGTTTCGTTGGATGCTGATTTTAAAACTCTTCTTAGATACCGTAGTTTGTTAATTGGTTTGGTAGTAATGAAGTTGATGGGGTTTCGCTTCTAAGGCTCTGCTGAAAGTGGAGTACGAGGTATTCGTATAGTTCGACGTTTTGAAGGGAGTGTTGTCAGTGCTGTAGGGAAATTGCAGGATACGTTTTTTATTTCTCATTGTCATGTCAACCGATTTGTTTTTGCGTTTAACACCATTTGCCAATCAGAACACCAGTCACTGATCAGTTGCAGTGCACTGTCTAGTAAAAGGTGGTTGTTTTGAACTTTGACTTCTGTGTACACTATGCAGTCGTCTGCGAACAGTCTGATGTTTACATCAATATTGTCTATTTTGTCGTTAAAATAATGTGAGAAGAGATGTGGTGCTAGCACAGACCCCTGTGGGACTCCAGAAGCAACTGTATGTAATGGTTAACTCTGACCGTTAACTTTGACGAACAGTTTTCTATCAATAATTTATGCTTCAATCCAACTAACAATTTTTTGCTGGACCAACTAAATATTTAAGTTTTAGCAATAATTTCGTGTGTGAGACTCTGTCGAAGGCTTTGGAAAAATCTAAAAAGATCACGTCAGTTTGGCTATGATTAATAATTGTTACGGATAAATCATGCACACATTCTGTTAGCTGCGTAACGTTCAAAGTTCACATCAAAGCCATAGTTGATGGCTGGTTAACGGGTGATTTGTTCCTATAGGTACAGTGAGGTGTTTTAGTACAACATGTTCAAGTATTTTGGAAAAAGACGATGGAAGCGAAATGAGTCTATAATTTGACGGGTCTTTCTTATCACCTGATTTATAAATAAGTACCACTTGCCCAAGTTTCCAGCCGGATGGTATTTGAGCTGTTTCCAGTGATTTAATAAATATTAGTGTTAGACACTTAGCAGATCATTCCGCGTAACGTTTAAGAAATATGTTTGGGATATTATATGGGCCACAGCTTTTCTTGGTGTTTAGACTTGACGGGAGGGAGAGAATGCCAGATTAAGATATAGTGATGTTATGAATTAGTGGGGTCTGACAGTGATTAAAAGGGGTGTCCATCCATTATCTGCTGTGAATATGGATGAAAAATAATCATTTAATGCCAGAGAAAATTCTGAGTGTTCGTGAGAGTGATTGGCTAGCGCCGGAGTTTCTTGGTTTCACGTTTCTCCAAGATTTCTCAGGGAAGTTTTAAAAAACGACTGAAGAGTGGAGTTTCTATACGATCGTTTAACAGTTTTTATTTCTTGTTTCAGTTTACTAATGAAAACCGAAAATTGGTTTCTCTTAAGTGGTACTTTTTGCTCCTTCGCTCTTTTCCTTAGCCGGATGAGCTTACGTTTGGTGTGAATAATGTCTGGAGTGATCCACGGGTTATCCTTTTTTGTTATTCTTTTATTGTTAGGGATGAACTTAACCATACAATAATAGACTGTCTTCTTTAAAAAATTAATATAAATCATCTACGTAAGCATGGTCATCGATAGAGAGTTCTAGAAATGGATCGTATCGCATGTCAAGGAGATCAAGAATTCAAATTTCGTCCGCATTGTTACAGTCCGGCCGTACGAAACATGGAGTGGAGTTGTTAATTGGTGGTCGCGTTTTGAAGGACGCCAAGACAACTGAGCGATCAGGGATGCCGTCTAGAATATCTACCGTACAATCGAGTGTTTCAAAATGTTGACTTACAAATACAAGGTCAAGTAATGATTGATATGAACCATCAACACGCGTGGGCTCTCTTACTATCTAGCCGAGGTTACAACAACAACACATTTCGTGTACAGCGTCCGCGTTTACAGGTTTTTCGGACCCATGACGTTCCCAGTCAATTTCCGGAATGTTGAAATTACCGGCCATGATGACTCGACTATTACTGTTTACATTTTCATCAAGATATTTTTAAAGAGTGTCAAAGAAACTAGGCGGTGCGCCGGGAGGCCTAAATACGGCACCAACAAAACATGAATACTCGTGAAAAGCAACTACACCAAAATTGATTAAATTCCAGGAACATCGGGCATTTCGGTATATTTAAAGCTCTTTCCAATAGTGATGGCCACCCCACCGCCACTGCCACCTGGATCTTTGCGCATTATTGTCTATTTGGGCTGGACGAACTCGCTATCAAGAAAACTCTGAGACAGCGACGTTTCAGTGATTATGACGACATCGGGATCGGTACACTCTAAGAAAAAATGGAGGAAAAAGGTAGCAACGGCGCATTTTCCTCCCTTCTACTGACGCGCCCCCCAAGCGGACACGAGAAGAAGGGAGGAACGAGACGTTTTCCTCCTTCTCCAGGCAGAAAGGAGAAACATTTCGCCCTCCCGACTCATCTTGTTTCGGTTTAGTTTTTGGAGCACGTCGCGCACGTTATTAAATAAATGTTGTTGAGTTGATTGAGCTTCAGCGGCAGCGAAGGCCGCCTGTAATTTCGTCTTCTAGTCCAAACGTGCAGAACATTTCGGTTGCATTGAAGTTTTTACCACTAATTTTTTCAAAGGAACGAACGAAGCCGCTAGAAACAGCGAAGTTCCAGAGCAGTGCCAGCAGCGCTACGTACACTGGGGAAGATGGCCGTCTCCTAGGTTGCGGGACCTAGCGGAACCACGCGGAACTGTGTCGACGTTTTCGACGTTATGGAAATCGCAGGAACTGCGTTCAAGACAGGCAGGTTTTCCTGCCGGCTGCCTGGGTACCTTCCGTGCTGAGTTCGGTTCTGTTTTCCCGTGCCGAGTGCCAACCGGCGTCCAACGTGGCTCTGTATTTCTGCGTGTCAGCAACATAGCAGCAACATCGTGATGGAAGTGTTGTGCGTAGTGAACAGAAGACTGAAATTATCGCCGATGTGACCATGTGTTCGCGTATCAGTGGTGTAACAACAAGATGAGATGACGTAAACTGTCGGGCATTGATGCTGCTGGTCGGGCCCTGATCGGAGGGGCGGGGTGTCGCAGGTTGACATTCAGCTTTATATCAAAGAGTTTAAGACCACTTTAGGAATTAGGTGCAGTCGATCGACGTGCGGATAGTCATGTTGGAACGCTGGTCTGAACGGTAAGCTCCTATCGTACAGTGGCCAATATGACTGTCGGTCTCCGAAAGCGATTGCGCGCTGGGGAAGAGACTGAACAGTACGAAATAATGACGGAAAGTACGTATATTTACAATAAAATTTTAGCATTAAAAAAAAAGAAAACAGATAAAATCAAAAGTAACAGGTAAATTCGAAAAGAAAAAAAGCTATCCTTTATTTTGCTGTTTAAATATACTACGGTTCCTGGAGAAACTGCCCTACAAGTGGCGCGTTGGGATGAGCGCAATAAGTTTTCCAGCTCGCCACGGCGTAGCTCCGTACACTTAACACCTGCCGCAATTCGCGGCTTTGACTGCATTCAAGTTGATCGAACAGCGATTTCTCTGCCTGTGAAGCATCATTTCCAGCTGAGTGAATATCCGCTCTACAGAGATTAATTCAAGACGGCAATTGCACCCGTGCGCGAACAGCACAAATAGACAAACAAGCACTACAATAGAAATACTGGCTACGAAGTGCCGTGCGGAAACAAACTCTTGGCTTGGAACCGCATTGGAGCGGCTCGATTTATTGGCTTTCAAATAATTACGGCATGATCGAGCGTTTTCTTTTTAATAAGAGATTCATCCCCTGAGCCATTAAAAGTACTCTCAGATGTATGACGTTGGTAAAAAAAATCATCATGCTGAAAATATTTTTTATTGCTTAGGGCGTCACCGAGAAATTCCGTACGTTCAAAACGACCAGTATAAAAGTCGGAAACGCAGAGGTCGGGAGTAGTGATCGGGTTAGTGTGCTGTTGTTGGCATTCCTCGAGCCGCAGCCGTGCGGTGCGGACGCACGATGGATATCTCCGAGCGGGCGGCGATAACGGCCGTCGGCGGCCGTGGTGAATCGGTTATCTCTGCTGAAAAGGAGTACCGTGTCATAGAGTAATCTACACAAGGTAAAGAGCGGACACTTCCATAGGCCCCAGCGGCCCATTTAGCTGGCAGGGAGCGCACTCAGCGGCCGTCGTAGTCCCCAACCGAATGAATGGAGTCACAATAAGAAAAATTTACCGGATGGATAGATATCTAGTTTGGCGGAGTGTGTTAGGCGGTAGCCTGCGCCATCTGGTTTGCCGCTTGTTATGTTTTTTCCTACTATTCCCGCATGCCGAATTTCAGCTATAATTACTTCACACGTATGTGTGAATTCTAATGCGGACAACTAATGGACAATACTATATAGTATATACAGTTAACACTGACTTTACAAGCCAGGAAACCCGTGTTGGTTTGTGCTGACCAGATGAACACCACCAGGGAGTAATCAACAAAGTTTATTTTCGCAACAATAAAATATGATGGGCAGTCTGTGCCTCATATATAATTACAAAAACTGCAAAACACAAGCACCGTGTATCAAAAATTCACAAACAGTACATCTTACAAAAAAAAACAAAAAAAAACGACAAGCATATTATGGCATACATGAAAACCTTACCAAACAACTGGAATTACAACTGCAATTCGATTGAAAGCCTGTTTTGTATTCTCGAGCAAGTTCCATGGAAGGCGCACACACACATATAACATATGCAGTATCAGCAACACATACAAAAAAACTGGGCATATGCAATATCAAATTATCAAAGCTCGTTGATCCAATGCAATTTGTACGCAAATAAAAAGTTGAGCAGACGAATTCTGAAATGCACGATGACCACAATGAGAAAAAACAGACAAGTAAATGCCTAAACGAGATTGCCACTAGTATAGGCCTACTATAGTTTGTGACATAGTCATTAAATAACCCTAACACAGCCTGCACTGAACAATTAAACATACCTTGCTCCTGCTGATTTAGGTAACAATAATGACCAAAATAACAAGAACTGAAAGCCAACCGACGGGCTAATACAGGTTTTACGTTCATGAAACGCTTAACATGTCACATTTAACATGTAAGTTTTAACATGACCACTACCATAAAACGCACACATACGAAATGGCTGACAAAAGACTGCTACAAGCAGACTGGTGCCCGGTGTACCTGCGACAAACTCATCACAAATGGTTCCACCAAGGCTAGGCATGCAATCTGCACTGCCTAATTAAGTACATCTTACAGGGTGTCTACCAAATGACTTCTTCCAAAGTCAATAATTTTTCCAGGTTTTCCTTGACTATTTCGATAAAATTCCCTGGCTGTTCCTTCCTTCGAAGGATGACATTTGGGCAATGTTATTCAGCAGAGCCGTGGCGACAACTGATCGCCGGGCTTCGTTCCGCACCACCGTGCCACTTTCACTGGTCACTTTCCCTGATTTAGCCAACCTTTTGACAGTTTCCCTGATAATGCCCTGACTTTTCCAGGTGATCCAAAATTCCCTAAGAATTTCAGGCTTGCCAGGTTGGTAGACACACTGATGTCAATCTCCTTCACGCTTCACATATGTGTAAAGCAGAAACAATGTCCAAAAGAAAAGGAAGTTGCATCCAAGATGAGTGACCTAAGAGAGTATTAACAAAGATCAAAACGGGAACTTACACATTCCACATGACCATAATTGGAAAAAACAGACATGACCATCTAAAAAGCAGTCACTACTATAAACCAGTAGTACAGTAGAGTGCAACCTACTTGCTGCAAATAATCCCAACGAATGGCTAGTGTGCAGTCTGCACGGCCCAATAAAATCATAAGAAAATTAATTTTATCTTGCAGATATCTCATGAAATGCAACATAAAGGCTGAAACACATCACCAAAATGAAGTTCTACCCACTGAACTTTTCAAGCTGTACGCCAGAGACGCGAGAATGAAAGCGAACTTTATCCAAGTTTCTATTTACGAAACGGACATGTCAGCAGAATCGAACCCTGCAAAACATTTTTAAAAATCGTGCACGACATTCTGAGTGCAAAAATTAAAATCACCAACAACCTGTCGTCTCGTGGAACTCGGAAGAACTTGGTTCCTGGCTTCTTGCGCGTTCTCCCTTGTTTCCGCACCAGGCTACGCAACAGTAGCTGCCGTAGCCAAACATCCTGGCGGCATCAGCTGAGAAACAAAAATAGCACAAGTCAATTTGAAATTACGCGAATTTAGTGCCTTCATTTCATAGGAATTTGGAAACCAAAATTGTTAAAGCGACAATGAAGAGCGGTGATAAAGAAAAGCCTTGATGATATTGCCACACCCCATTTCTTTGTATTTTCTCGTGAGCGCGCTTTGCTTATACTTCGTCTCAGCCTAGCATGAACTAACCGCGAAGGCTGTACAAGCGCGAGCGGGTAGCCTTCACTGCCTTGACTGTAGCTCTCGCTGCACGAGCGCTCGTGCAGCCGCGGAAGCCTCATTCAAAGCAAATAGCTCGCGCTTTTAGCACGCTTGGGTAACAATAGTCCATGCTAAGGTGAGACGATGTATAGGATTGCCTCGCCCTAAGCAAAGCGCGCATGAAGGCTATCTGTACCCTCTTTCATACCTGGCGCCAGGTACAACGTTTTCAACGCTGTCAACGCTGCTGGCGCGAAAGCCACGCGCTCGCGCCACCAGCATTGACAGCGATGCACATGGGGTATGAAATTGAGTATGCCTTGAGTGCCTTGACTGGCGCTCTCGCTGCGTCCAACTACAGCCAAAAGCATGCAAAATACGGTGTCAGTAAAACGACTCACCTTTCTAACAACGGAAGAATGACGAGAAGCCCGCACGAGCCATTCAGGCGCAGCCCCACCGACCTTTCATGCGACGTGACCTGAAAGCCACCGTCCGCCGAGTCGACGGCCCCAAAGCCATCTACTGGAGCTGCAGCCAAAGCCGCAGCTGTTCAAATTGTTTTTAAAGTATTTGGAGCTGCTAAATTTTTGAAATGTTAGGTTATAGAGTAGAGTTATTTATCAAGGGTGAAAATATGATAAATGTCTAAATTAAATGTGTGACTGCAGTGCCACTGAACGGTCGTCGTAGTCCCTATCTCCTGGGCCGCGAATCGGCTCGAGTGGCCACTCTTTTCGTTTACTGTGTTACTCTATGGTACCGTGTCATTTTGCCGCCCGTTCCTTCAGGTGAAGGCATGAAACGCGCAGTTCTGCTGCACTGTGACATCGCCGCAAGACCTTATCGCATCGAGGACTTTCGGCAGCCGCTTGATCAGGTCGGTGTCCTAAGGGAGGTGGTCGGCATAGGGGCTTACCAGATGGCCCATGTCTGGCTGCTGGATCTTCGCACGGAGGCGGCCAAGCAAAAGGTGGTCGAGGCTGGGCGGCTCACCGTGAAGGGCCGCACTTGCCTCGTGGTCGACCCGGCACGGCAGGAGCTTCGTGTGAAGGTCCATTGGGTGTCGTTCGACGTCCCGAATGACGCCATTCGGAGGGCCTTCAGCGAATACGGCGATGTGAAGGAGGTCGCTTTTGAGCAGTGGAAGGTGCCTGGTTTTGACGGTGTCCGGTCTACCACCCGGATTGTACGGTTGGCGCTTCGGGAGGGTGTCGCTCTTGACCGCCTCCCTCACAAGCTACGCTTCGGTGGCGCCTCTGCTCTCGTAGTAGTGCCTGGGCGTGCCCCCATCTGTCTCCGGTGCAACAGGACGGGGCATATCCGGCGTGACTGCGGGGCACCCAGATGCTCCGAGTGTAGGGGTTTTGGACACGAGCGGGCCGACTGCGTCCGCTCATACGTCCGAGCCGTGGAACGCGGTGGGGAAGAAGATCGGAGAGAGCTGGTCATGGACGAGGAGGAAGCGGAGAGAGCAGCAGCCCCAGCAACGACAACGACTGAGCAAGTCCCCGCGAGCGGCAAAGACCAGAGGCCGGACACGGCCCCGTCGGAGCCAGTCGTCACGGCACCGTTGCAGCTCTCGACTGTAGCGTCTGCTCTTGAAGCAGAGCGCTTGCCGACGGCATCGGAGGACAACAAAGAAGTGGACACCGTTCCGGAGAGCGAGGGAGAGCTCAACTCCTCCAAGATGGACTTCCAGGCTGGTTCCGCAAAGCGCCGACACGAAGACCCCGGCGATGTCACAAAGGAGCAGAGGCTTCACCAATCAGGACACGAATGGAGGGTGGTGTCCGGGTGGAAAGGTTCTGGCGGCCGGCAGCGGTCGGCGGTGCCTAAGGGCGGAGGTCAACCGCCCTTATAGGCCGCCGCGCAAGGTGAAAGCACCGTGCGGAAAAATATTGGAAGGTAGGCCCCGTATGATCTGATTGGTCCTGCTTTTTGATGTCGATCTCGCTTCAAAGATCCGTGCGAGTTGCGACGCTTAACGTACGAGGGCTTAGTGACCGACGGAGGCAAAGGCAGTTGTACCGCCTTGTGGTTGAGCAGGACCTCGACGTAGTCGCACTACAGGAGACGAAGATCGAGGGCGAGGACCGGACTGAGCATATGGTGCGCCCTTTCACCGCCCGGTACGACGTCTGTGTCAGTAGGGCGGTAGGGACGTCGGGGGGGGTGCGTTCTGTTAGTTCGCCAAAGCCTGGGGGCGGTGGTTCAGTCTGTAATAAGTTGTCAGTTCGGGCGTATGGTAGTCTGCGATTTTTCTTTTTCGTCATTTGAATGGCGCGTGATATGTTTATACGCTCCAAACAGGCCGGAAGAAAGACGATTGTTTTTTGAAGGCATTGGGGAATATTGTAACTGTCAGCGCTTTGTTATCTTACTTGGAGACTTTAATTGCGTGTGTTCTACAAGCGACAAGTCAAGCTCAACCCCCTTTGCGGACGCGAGTACGGTGTGTCTAAATGAACTAATTAATGATTATGGCCTAGAAGATGTTGGAGAATGTATAAGTGAAGGGCGAGGGGTTGTTTTTACGCATTTTCAAGGAAATAGCCACGCCCGTCTGGATAGAGCTTATGTTCCTTTCGAATTAGTGCCCTTGTGTCACGACTACCAAGTATGTCCGGTAACGTTCAGTGACCATTGCCTAGTAAAGTTCTGTATCCGCGGACGAGGGGAAATTAAGAAAGTTTTTAGGTGGGAACTATGGAAACTTAATTCAAAGCTTTTGGGTGATCAGTTTTTTGTTTCACAAGTCCAGGCTGCAGTGGAACGTATAAAAAAGGGGGACAGAACGGAGTTGTACGGTTCGCGATGGGAAATTTTTAAGCAGGAGGTTAAAATGATTGCGCTCGAGAGAGCCACTGATTTAAAAAACGAAAATCGAAAAAATGAAACATTAATGCGCTCGAACTTGCAGATGCTGATAAAGGAAGAATGTCGAGCGCCGGGTGCTTTTAAAGATGCCATTTCATTCTTGAAAGAAAGGCTGGAGTTGCTGGATAGAGACCGTTATCACGGTGCACTTGTACGGGCTAGGGCAGACAGAATGATAAAGGGGAGGTGCCCACAAAACGAGCTCTGGGCACCGAAAAAAGATACGCCCGACGGAATGAGATCGCGGAAATCGAGCGGGATGGGTCCGTCACTAGCGATAATGCAGAAATCGAGCGGGCGTTTTTTGATCACTACCGAGCGCTATTTGCGTATAACCCCGTCAACGTCGAACGCTTTAAAAACGAATTTCTTTATTTTATGCCGAGATTGGATGACGAGACTAAAACAGTTCTAGAGAGGCCTATCACCAATGAGGAAGTAGTAATAGCCATTGAGGCCTTGAACCCGGGGAAGTCGCCTGGTCCTGACGGGCTAAGCGCAGCGTTTTACAAAGAACTGAAGCATGTATTATCGCCTCTGTTGACCAACGTGTTTAATGAAGCTTTTGACTGCCATGTCCTACCCCCGTCCTTTTTATCGTCCCATACTGTCCTTATTCCGAAAACAGATGATGCTTTGAAACTTCGACTGGTTAAATCGTACCGTCCAATTAGCCTAACCAATGTCGATTATAAAATTTTAATGAAGATTTTGGCTAGAAGGATGCAGGGCGTCATTACTGAAATAGTGGGTCCTCATCAAACATGTGGCATAAAGGGCAGAACCATTTTCACCAATATTCATACGGCTCGAAATGTCCTAGATATTTGTGACGCCATGCATAGCCGTGTAGCCATGCTTCAGGTGGACCTGGAAAAAGCCTTTGATCGTGTACCGCACGACGTTCTCTTAACAATTCTGGATCATGCTAATGTGGGGTCAATTATACGGGAAGGGGTCCGCATGGCATACAGCGGCTGTACGACTAGGCTCATCGTAAACAAGTCAGTAGGAGAACGTATTCCTGTGCAGCGCTCTGTGAGACAAGGTTGTCCGTTGTCGCCTTTACTTTTTTGTATCTATATTGAATCCTTTTGTTTAAGAATTTTGAGGAGCAGTTCAATAAGTGGGTTTCAACTGCACTCTTCAGACGTTCGTGTACTGGCTTATGCTGACGACATTGCTTTGTTCTGTTCAAATCAAGAAAGTGTTGTTGAGGTCGTTAATACTGTTAAACTTTTTTGTGATGTCAGCGGTAGTGCGGTTAACTGGGACAAATGTATCGGGTTTTGGCATGGGGAGTGGGTTTCAACACCTAGTGTGTTCGCGAACATAAAGTGGGAAACCACTCCAGTCAAGTATTTGGGTGTACCCCTCGAGTATTACCGCGACAGCGAGCCGTACTGGAGTAGTCAACTAATCGAGCTGCGGGACAAAGCTGAGAAATGGAGGGGAAATAGTTTTTCAATTTTTGCACGTGCCACAGTTTGCAATGTTTTTCTTGCGAGCAAGCTGTGGTACGTGTTACAAGTTTTGCACTGTTCGCGAGTCAATGTTCAGAAACTCCACCGGGTCTTTGCCGTGTTTATCTGGGGCTCATCATGGGAGTGCATGAGCAGAATGAATCTTTTTCGAAGAGTTCGTGAGGGGGGACTAAGCCTCTCACACCTGTTTCTACGGCAGATCGTTAATCGTTTTCTTTTCTTTCGTGATGCCACCGACCCTTTCTTGCGCACGGTGTTCCAAGTGAGACTGGGGCGGGCTTTGCCCGAGTTAGTTGTGACTTCGTCTTTTGTAGCAGGGGGCATTCATGGCCACCTTAAAGAGGTGGTTGCCTCATGTCGGTTTCTAGCTGCCCGTTTCTCGTTTGAATATTTAAGTGCAGTATCACGAAAAAAATTATATAAGGATGTGTGTGATGTTGTTTTCCCTGTGCCAATGTACAGAGCGTTGTATAGTGCGGGTCC
>JAZHYW010053486.1:0-14450 GCA_037355805.1 Ixodes ricinus
AATGCTTCTACTACTACGAAAACTGCCCTTTATGCCAAAGCAAAAAATCAGCAGAACCCATCCTTTGGGAATGATTATCTACGTTAATGCGAATAGCATCAAACGGTGCGGAGTTATGCGCGTTCGTCAGGTGGCCGGCACACTCTAGATACGCCAGCCCACTCTTGAGGCGATTCTAAATTTGTTGACACTTTCACAGCCCTGCGCACGATCTCCGCAGCCCAGCACGTGCGTTTGTGTCACTTAGGAAGGCGAGCAAAGCACGCGCCATACGCACAAACACTCAAAATGGTACCGACCAGACTTTCTGGCGTCTCAGCTAGTCTCAACCAACGGTACTCTAAACGGTTGTTTATATCTTTACCATAGGACGCGCTTTACAGCGCTGTCACAGCTACCGGTGCGCGCGCGTTCCATGCACGAGGGCTCATTCCGCTCTCGTGAGGCTGAGCACGGCCGCTACATCACCCTCTCCCGAGCGCGGGAGAGGGTGAGCTAGCGGCCGTGCTCAGCCTCACGAGAGCGGAATGAGCCCTCGTGCATGGAACGCGCGGCACCGGTAGCTGTGACAGCGCTGTAAAGCGCGTCCTATGGTAAAGATATAAACAACCGTTTAGAGTGCGTTGAATGACTGCCTTCATAGCTCTGTGGTTAGCGCGTCTGCCTGCTGATCAAAGGGTCAACGGTTCGAATCCCAGCCGGCGCCGGTCTTTTTTATTTATTTATCGACCCGCGGCGTAAGAGGTTAGATAGCCAGATAGATAGATAGATAGATAGATAGATACATAGACGAAAAGTGCGTGAAGTATCCAAAGAATGCTATTCGCATTAAAATAAGGTCCCGGTCAATCTTCTGTGTTCAATTTGTTTTTCTGACTACTACAACGAATTCCTTTTTTAACAATTATTACTGTTTAACGAATGAATTGTGTGGCCCCACAAAGCAACAGACGGTGTTATGAATTTTCTAGGTCAAAAGTAATTGATTTTATACGAAATTGTCACTCTCTGGCAACGCTTGTAGACAACAGAAATACTGCAATAGTATCACCGGCTAGCCAGCGTTACGGTTTAGCCACCGCTGTCGCCGCACCGCAGATTCTCAGCGTTTGGGTTCAAATGAATTTGTTGGTGAGGCAACCTTGTGTCTACAAGCTTGGCACCACGCGTGACAGCATTGATGTTAAGAAAGCCTGCACTGCAGCTACATTGTAGTCATGTAGTGCGGTGGCAAAAGCAAGCGGCGTGATGCAGATGCCCCGCTCTGCCGCGTGCTGCGCGGCAGCTCGTGCATACTTCGCTTAGCTTGTGCCGTATGATTGAGTACGTGCCACCCCACTAACTCCGCTCCAAAAAGAGCTTTTTGTTTTTTTTTTCAACGCTCCGGCTTTTTGGCGACGCTCACATTTCCTCTTACTTTACGCCAGAGACTTCATTCGACCGTGCCGTCGTAGAAGTTGTGCCGTCGGGCTGCGACGTCCGACGGCAGCCGAAAGTCAGCTCTGTGGCACAACTCGCTGACTCTTTCTGACCGTGTTCCGATGCACGGACGGGATGCTGATGCATGGACGTCGGAGATGCGTTTTGTGAGTCAACAGTCCCGGCTCTGACGCGACCCGGAAAGTGCATTGAGAGGGGAACGTTAAGCCGGCGGCAAAACTCTCACCGGTGTTCCAGGGCTCCTTCGGCGGGTCTATGCCAGACAGCCCCTCCATGGAAACGAGGGACCGACATGACGCAGACGAAGCCACCCACTTTCCGGAAGACGGTCCGGGTCCGGTGGCTCTCCGAAGCGACGAACAAGAGAGACTGGAGAAGCAGACAACCGAGAAAATCACCGCATCTCTAAAACAAAAACAAAAAAATAAAACGGAACAAAACGTGAAAGAAGTAAGTGGTACTTCGTGAGCTCATTTCATTTCTCAAGTTGTCAGTATAACGTTTTATTGTTTCCCTCTGGGACAAGAATGAAACTGATGGTGCAATGTTGTGCCCACACACATACTATCATGTTCTATCCCTTTCGTCAACCCATCCCCCCTCCCTTCCCGGTCTAGAGTATGTTAGTCACCACAAAAATTAATTTTTGTTCCCTGTATTCTCTGTGAAAGTAGGTACCTCTCAAATCAGGTTTCGGGAGGGAGCATGCTTTGTTTGGCATGAGAACCTGAATTCTGCATTCTTTATTTTTCACCATTTCAAGAATGAAAGACAAAAAAAATTCTGTGCAAACCAGCAATAAGCTTGACAAGCTCGGGCTGCCTCCACCAACCAGTAGCAGAGGGTGGAACATGAAAACAAGTTGTGCCCGATACATTGCAAGGCGGGCTTCACAACACTGTCACAAGAGCGAAGGATTGGTTTAAATGTCTCAAAGCTTCCAAATTAGATTCATAGTGTGCATACAATAAGACGCCTCAAAAACTTTAACGAGAGTGAAAGGAATTGGACAACATCAACAAGACATTTGAAGCGTTTATGTGCCCTCAATTAGTCTCATTCGGCGATGGATGGAAAGGAGCAGTCCGGAGGTGCTTGATCCTATTTCCCTCGGACCGGAGGCGCTTGATCCCATTTCCTGGACAAAGTCTTGGAAGGGCAGAAGAGTACCGTATTTACTTGCAAAATGAACGCACTTTTTTTCCCGAAAAAATCGAGCAGTAAGTTGGGGGGTGCATTCATTACGAGAGGTGGTGCTCTTGCGTCCGCATTCAATACTCGCATAATGAACGGACAAGTTTTATCCCGCAAAAATCGACGTAACTTCTTATCTCTTTGCAGCGCGGCGCGGCGACTCCAAAGCCAAACTTGCGACGCAAAAAGAAAATCCCCTCTCCATGTTTTTTTTTTTTCTTGCTTCCGTGTTTTTTTTTTCTTCCCGCCTTGTTACCCAGCTGTTTGGTTTGGGCCCACGCCGGCCCATGCTTTCGCGACCTTGCTGCACCAGGATAGAAAAGTGTGTTCATTTCAGGGCTTCGCCTCTTCCAAAGTGCAACGAGGAGGCGGGGCAGGATCTTCATTATGTGCGCTTTGCTCGGGCGAGGGCTTCCTGCTCTTCTTTCTTATCTCCTTGCGCGCCACGCCACCCTGGAACCAAACTGTGTCATGCGAAAAAGAAAAAAAGAAGCTCCTCTTTGTTTTTTTCTTTCTCTTAATTCCGTGGATTTTTTTTTTTTGCCGTCTTTTGCAAGTTGTTTTGCTTTGCTTAGGCAGGAGGGCTTCACCACTTCTCTTTCCTATCTTCTTGCGCGCGACCCCAAAACCAAACTGCGCTGTGCAAAAAAAAAAAAAAAGCTTCTTTTTGTTTTGTTTTTTTCTTTTCTCTTAATTCCGTAAATTTTTTTTTTTTTTGCCGCTTTTTGCAAGCTGTTTTGTTTGGCTTTGCTGAGGCGAAGGCTTCTCCGCTTCTCTTTCTTAACTCATTAGGCGACGGCGCGCAACCCAAAATCCAAACTGTGCTGTGCAAAAAAAAAAAAAAGAAAAGGGAAATCTTTTTATGCTTTTTTTTTTTGCTTCCGTTGGATCTTTTTTTATATTATTTCTTCGCTCACGCTGCCCATGAATTCGCGACCTCGCTGCACCAGGATAGAAAAGTGCTCCATTTCGCGCGTGGAGAAAGGGGGTCAAAATTTTGACGTCCGAGTTGGGGGTGCGTTTATTACGAGAGTGAAAAAAAAAGTTGAAATTTTGAGAGCCGACTTGGGGTGCGTTCATTACGCGAGTGCGTTCATTGTGCGAGTAAATACGGTAAGGGGAGTTCCATTGTCACTCACAATGCACCTTGGCAGTCCGACCCTTGCAAAGATGTCACATAGGTGTTCTACAGTTTGTCCTGCAGAGTCGAGAGATGCAGATGCTCCCAGCATTCCTTCAGTTCAGGCCAGGGCACCGGTCCAGCCTTTGGTGGCATTGAGTGAGTTCTCGAAGCACTGTGAACATTGTCTAGAGCAGTGCTCTATTTTCAGTGTCCATTCTGGGCCACCACACTAGAGATCCTGCCCTACCCTTCATGACTAACATGTCTTGGTAAGTTTCGTGGAGCAGGTCTAAAATATGTTGACGAGCAGTGTCCATCCTGTACCACTACTCGGTTCTCCCAGTACAGAAGGCTCGATGGCTGCTTAGCTCGTCACGTTTGTTCCAGAATGGTTGGAGTGACTTGTCTGGAAGGTTTTGTGGACATCCTTCTTACAGCCATTGTAGTACTTGGCTTAGGCTCTTGTCACTCTTTATGAAGTTTTGAAGTTGCTTGACTGACACTGTCAGTTTTTCCAAAATTAAGATTGAGTGGACCAGCTCCGGGGGTTCTGGGGATCTGTGTAGACAATCTTCAGAGGCAGTCTGCTCATGGCATCTGCATTTTTATTGAGAAGTCCTGGTCGGTGCTCGATGCTGTACTTGTGAGCTCCAAGAGTAAGTGTCCCAGCGTTGGATGCGCAAAGCTGTCATGGCTGGAATTGCCTTGTCTTTACAAAAATTCTAACCAGTGGCTTGTAGTCAGTGATCAGGACAAAACCTCAACATAGTAAGTAGTCCCTGAAAACATTGAAAATGATGGCTAGTGCTTCTTTTTCCAACTGCGAGTAATTTCGCTCAGCTGGTGTGAGAGTTTGGGATGCAAATGCCAGTGGTGATTCCAAACCGTCTTTCGGATGGGACAGCACTGCTCCCACGCCATATGGTGAAGCATCGCCGCTAGCACGAGCTCCTTTGATAGGTCGTAGTGTGACAGAACTTTGGCCTTCATGATGGCTTCTTTGCTTCTGACGAATACTTGTCATTCTTCATCTGTCCATCTCCAACGGCCGTTCTTGTGCAGCGGGGCATACCGAGGTATCAGCAGTGTGGATAGATTTGGTAGGAACTTCCCGTTGTAGGAAAGGGGTCCAATGTAGGATCTCAGTTCACTTACGTGTCCAGGTTCCGGTGCTTCAATGATGGCTTTTGTGTTATTCTTTGAGGGTTGCAGCCCAGCTTCGTTGATTTCATGACCCAGGTAAACAAGCGATTCCTTGAAAAACTCGCTTTTCCTTCTTTAGTTTTAAACTTAACGTTTTGATTTTTTGAAAAACTTTCCTCAGGTTCTGCAGATGCTCTTTGTCCGTCTTCCTAAGTAGACAGATGTTTTGGGGATTCCCTAGAGAGTTTTTTCCATTCTTCTTTGGAAGACAGCCGGTGCCGATGATGCATCAAATGCTAAAAAATTGTATGCAAAGAGTCCTCAGTGAGCGTTGATGACCAGGAGCTTGCTGGTCTCTTCATCAATGAGCAACTGATTGTAGGCCTTGCGGGAGTCTAGTTTACAGAACTTCACTCCGCCTTGCAAGGATGCAAAAATGTCTTTCACTTTGGGCAGTGGGTACTGGGCCTGCATCACTGAAGAATTTACATCTATCTTGGAGTCGCCGCAAATCCTGAAACTTTTGCCATCTGCTTTTAGCACTGGTACGATGGGAGATGCCCAGTCAGAGTGGTCTATGGCAGTGATGATGTCTTCATCTTCAAAGCATTGGAGTCCATGTTCCACCTTGTCTCTCAATGCATTTGGTACCGAGCAAGCTCTGTAGTACTGTGGTTGAGAGTCAGGTTGAATGTCAACATGCTCCAGTGGACATAGGCGTAGACTTTGGGGTCATCGGGGCTCGTGCCCCCCTGGTGAGATCCGGCAAAGAGCAGAGCCCCCCCCCTCCACGGGCCCGGGCCATGATTCTTACCGAGACGCTGTTTACGTGCCATGTAACGAGCTTCTAGTAGTGGCATGCAAACAAAATAATAGGGGTGTGCGAATACCGAATAGTAGTTATTCGAATCGAATACCGAATCGAATCAAGAAAAAAAAAGCCGAATATCGAATCGAATAGTGATTTTATTTGTAGGAATTTTTCAAAGTGTGCTGCAAATGAGATTATTATATGTGCAGAATATGGGCCTGGTGCAAAATATGCATCTTGTGCAGAACAAAAGCTAAAATGTAAAAAAGTTCCGGGGGAAAAAATGAAAAAAAAAAGCAGTTGCTATTGGATGTTGGGCACTATAGATCCAATTTTATGGCGCAAACATAAACTATCTACCCTAAACGTCACAAAAAAAACCAAAGTTACAGCCACGTCGTGCCTTTTTTTTTCTCGTTAAAAGCACAACCTAACACCGCGACTTTTTTAAAAAATATTTGTATATCTCAGAAAAGGGACATTTTGCGATATTTGGTCTCCATTCTAAGGAAAAAAAAGGGCACCCGGGATTTTATTTCACATTAATAAACAGACAGGTGTTAAATCTAAGTAAACAGGCTTAAAGGGACAATGAGACGATTTAATTTAATTTGTTTAAATTGTGTTTTTAGGCTTCTTGGGAACCTGAGCATACTGCCTAAAATTTTATAGGCATTTGTGACGCATATTTCTATACCTACGAAAGAACTGAAGAAACCGAAACTCAACTATCTGCGTTTCTCGTTTTTGGGCCTCCGAAAACGGAGGTGACGTACGGAGTGACGTCACATGTGAATTGTCGGTACCGGTAGCATTTAGGGCGTCGAGACTCTGGTTACCGCGGTGGGTTATAGCAGCGCGGTGGCGCGGTCGTTTCGCCGAATTTGTCAACATGGACGGCAATGCCGCTCTCGCGAAGCGAGTTCGAGCTTCCGTTCGGTAACCGAACACCAACGGAACGGGAGTACGTGCGTGGCGGCCTCTGCTATCACCCGACGGAGACCGCACAGCCGGCAACGAGCGGCCCGCATGCCGAAGGACGGACGCCGGGGAGATGCCGAGGGGAAGCGGCAGCGATCCGGCTGTTCTGGCCGTCACAAGTCGCGCGTCAGCGACCAATCGCTGACGCGCGACGGCCGCGAACGGGCGCGTCAGCCCGTTTGGCGGGGCCAAGGCGCGCGACGTCACAAACGGCGCGACGCGCCGTTTGTGACGTCGCGCGTCTTGGCCCCGCATCGGTCACGCGAGCTCCCGCTTCTCCTGGCTTCTCCCGCAACTCCCGGGGCGTCGTCCCAGTCGATCCCCGGTGCAATTATTACCGCGACTGTTTTACTGATTTGCGCGGCACACAAGCGCCGGTTTCGGCTGAAATTTGGGCAACGTGGCCTGAGACGTGCCTGGAACCCAGTTCAATCGCCAAAAAGATGTCCTAAATTGCCTTCATTGTCCCTTTAAACAATATAATCGGAGTAAGAAAAGAAGGTGCTTAGGTGGCGCAAGTCACCAGTCCAACTGCCGCTATGCATCCATTTTCCCGTCTATCTATCCTGCTTTAGAGAGCCTGGATTTAAAAGAGGAAGCAAGTGAAACTGAAACCACAGAGACGGCTCCTGCACAGATTGGTCGTAAGTGCGCATGTGTTGTATTGTCAAGCCATAGCCTCCTCTATACGGAGAAAGCCTGGCACGTCGACGAAAAAAGTGGCCGCCGAAAGTAGGAGAGGAGGGGCGTGGGAATCAAGAGCGGAGGGAAGCTAGACTGCTAGCGCCGCACAAGAGCGAGCGGCCAAACGCAGAAACAGTCTTTTTTAATGCGAATAGCATTCTTTAGGATACTCACGCACTTTTCGTCTATGTATCTATCTATCTATCTATCTATCTATCTGGCTATCTAACCTCTTACGCCGCGGGTCGATAAATAAATAAAAAAGACCGGCGCCGACTGGGATTCGAACCGTTGACCCTTTGATC
This sequence comes from Ixodes ricinus, assembly GCA_037355805.1. NCBI lineage: Eukaryota > Metazoa > Arthropoda > Arachnida > Ixodida > Ixodidae > Ixodes > Ixodes ricinus. The sequence goes on from JAZHYW010053486.1 coordinate 7,682, forward strand.
AGCAGGCAGACGCGCTAACCACTGAGCTATGCAGGCAGTTATTCACCGCACTCTAAACATTTGTTTATATCTTTACCATAAGACGCGCTTTGCAGTGCTGTCACAGCTACCGGTGCGCGCGCGTTCCATGCCACGAGGGCTAGCTCACCCTCTCCCGCGCTCACCCTCTCCCCTCTAGCTCACCCTCTCCCGCGCTCGGGAGACCTCTAGCTCAGCCTCACGAGAGCGGAATGAGCCCTGCGTGCATGGAACGCGCGGCACCGGTAGCTGTGACAGCGCTGTAGGCGCGTCCTATGGTAAAGATATAAACAACCGTTTAGAGTACCGTTGGTTGAGACTAGCTGAGACGCCAGAAAGTCTGGTCGGTACCATTTGAGTGTTTGTGCGTATGGCGCGTAAGCTTTGCTCGCCTTCCTAAGTGACACAAACGCACGTGCTGGGCTGCGGAGATCGTGCGCAGGGCTGTGAAAGTGTCAACAAATTTAGAATCGCCTCAAGAGTGGGCTGGCGTATCTAGGAGTGTGCCGGCCACCTGACGAACGCGCATAACTCCGCACCGTTTGATGCTATTCGCATTAACGTAGATAATCATTCCCAAAGGATGGGTTCTGCTGATTTTTTTCCTCCTCTTTTTTTTTTTCGGAATCGCGGAGAAGAGAAAGTCAACACCAACCCTTCCCCTTTCCTGCGTCCGCATCTCCGCAGCGGTCGGTCGTCGCTTTCGTTTGCGTTGGAGGTTGTGCGACGAACTGCCCGGAAAGGTCAGTATCTGGTGCTTGGAGCGTCCGGCGATTCATGGGCCATACTTCGTTTCACCTTAGGTTTGAACGAAGTCAAAGATATACTTCGTTTGATCTCACGTGCGAGCGAAGGCAGCGCAGGCGTGCGAGCGAGCACTGCACGCTCGCTGCCGAGCACTCATACGTTCGCCAGCTTCGTAATGCGCGCTTATCCCAGTTAATGATTTTCCTTGGCTATCCTCTCATGCTTATAGCTTCGCCTTCGCTCCCACATAGGACTAAACGAATATAGAAGCGCAGAAACCGACGCTTTGTGCATTGCTGCTTTGCTCGAGCTGTGTGCGTGCGATGCAGTAATGCAAAAAGCGCTAGGCCTGCGCTCTAGCTTTGGTTTCGCTCGCACATGAGGTGAAACCAAGTAATATGATACGCAACTTTAGCTTCCGTGAGAAACGAGAGCAACTCGCGTTTAGTGCTAAGGACGAAAAAATAAAACGTGAAGGACACGGACAGACATGCACACACAGTGTAGATGTCTGCACCTGTCATTTACGTGTTCACTTTTGTAATTAGCATACCTTATCAGTCTTCGTCGCTACTCAACGGAGGCCTCGAGCGGTAGCAGCGTCCACAATAAACATTTTTACTACTACTTTACGAACTGTTTACATTGTTGCGCCTGTAGTCCAGTTGAAGCTCATACACGCGACGTTCCAAATGTGGCTAATCGGACACTCCCACTGGGAAATGACGGGTCCCTCGGCACCTGCGTCGAAACTACTCGCAGTCAAAACTGTTTGGTTCTTCCGCGGCACGACACGATGGTCCGACGACGGCGCACTCCGCTGGCACACCGACAACTCTGCCGACGCCGCCGGCATCGTGCACTGTTGCCAGCGCCCTTTCGACCGCCGTCGCCGCCGCCGTTTCTCCTGAGTACGAAAACGACGGTGACGAAAACACAAAACAAACGTGGTTCGGGGAGCGGCCGCTCATGACCCAAGCGCTCGCAGTCTATCTCTGCCCTTTCTGCTCTGCGCTTACCTATATTGGTCACCACTTACGCGCTTCTCCTCTCCTTTTTTCTGCGGCCACTCGGCCCTATGGCTCCGCCGTCGGTGTGCCAGGCTTTCTCCGTATAGAGGAGGCTATGGTCAAGCAGGAAGAAGGCGAGCGGCGAGCACAGTAAGAGCCTCGACGCCTGCCCGATCGACGCTTTCGTCTTTTCATCACCTTCTCGCAGTTCATAATTCAAATGCGGCTATCGAACGGTTGGAAACCCTCTCAAATCTAGGCACACTACTTTTCCGTTCCGTTTTGTTCCGAATCGGAATTCGCGGCTTGCGGCTCCAAAAGAACGACGGTGATTTGATAACTCGGCTGGTTTCATCGGTGTGGTTATCGTGGTTTTCTTTCTGTGATCGTGCAGATGCCGATTTCTGTGAGTGCAGCAAGTGTGTTTTACATCGGCGCTTCAATTTGAAACGAGGGGCTTTACTCGTGAAAAGAATTAGACTGGAAGCAGCGCAAACGGGATGTTTCGGTTGCGATTCAAGGGTAGGTTGTGTCACAATCGTGAGTAAATCTGCGTGCTATAAAGTTCGTGGCGTTCGTTACTTTTCTTTTTCTAACCTGTGCGTTAGATTTTTGTGGAATAGTAGGACCAAGAGGTGTTTCTCGCATGGTCTGTCTAACATCACGGCGCTTACATCGGGAGAAAAAACGGCTTTTTGTCAGCTCCGCGCCACCGCGCATCTTTGGCCGAATATATTGAATATTCGAGTGATTGAATACTAGGAATTCGATTCGCGAATCGAATTATTCGGGAACTTTCAGTTCGATTCGAATTCGTATATTCGAGTATTCGCACACCCCTACAAAATAACGCCCATGTTGCCTTTATTGACAAAACACATTGGAATCCCAGCTTGCTTTTGTTAGCTTCAATCTCCAGTTCTGGCGAAAAGTAGGGTTGTGCGAATATTCGAAATTTCGAATAGCAGTTTCGAATAATAAATTATTTGATATTCACTTGAGAAGAATTGCACTATTCGCATTTTTTGAAGTATTGATTGCGGCGGATTAGCCCCTTTGAGTGCGCTTCTTACCGAGCACCGGTGCACTGTGGAGAAACAATGCCCGCAAAAGCGAGCTCCGCGGTGTCGCTTTTCTGCGTGACATCTGGTGCTTGGTATGAAGCGCACTCAACGGGGCAACCCGCCAAGATCAACACTTAGAAAAGTATGAATATCGCAATTGCGTGATTGGAAGAAAAGCATACATTCAAAGAGGGATAGTGCACGCATATCGGCTGTATTTGAAAATAAATGGAAACTTTGTGAATATGTATATCTACATTGTAGTAAAAGTTTCAAAATTAAACTGATTGTTATGCAACAGTATACTATATGTTAGGCAGAGATGCCCTTACAACCTGCGTTCATCACGCGCATATTCATACTTTTTAAATCGAGATTAAAAAAGAATACCTTATATAGCAAGATTTGTAAATTCACTCAATCGGGTATTGTTGGCCATCTCTAGGACTCATTTTATGCCAAATCCGTCGTTTACTTGCCAACCCTAGACATCACACCTTCTGAGATCACAGTTCATAAATATAGACATATTAAACTTAGCTTATAAATGAACAAGTCGAACAGCCTTCACAAGTTTAGCTGAGTTTTCGTCTAAGTTTTTATGCTTTAGTAGTGAAAAGCGTGGAAAAACTATTCGATATTCGAATCGAAAATATTTGGCCAAAAGCACTATTCGCTTCGAATTTGCTTCGAACTCAAATCCACTATTTGCACAAGACAAGCAACAGGTAATGTGCACACCCCCCTCCTCCCTCCCTCTTTCCCCCCTCCCCTCCCCTCCCCTCCCTCCCCCTCTCCTCCCTCCCCTCCCCTCTCCCTCTCTCCCTCCCTCCTCCTCTCCCCTCTCCCCCTCCCTCTCCCCCCCCCCCCCCCGGGAAAATGGAAAGTCTACGCCGCTTCCAGTGGTCCCTTTATTGCACCGCAACCAGGTTTGAAGACCTCTTCAAATTGTTGGAGTGTTTTTAGCACCTTGCATTCTGTTGCAGTTCCTAGCTATGACAGACTCTACTTGCCTCAGAAGTGGGTCAAATGTGGCCAATCTAGTCCCTCGCCACAGAGGTTAGGACTCTTGCATGCAACCACCAGGAGTGTTTGCCGACTTTGGCTTCAAACAAGGCGTCACATCCACTGTCACTTTTCCTTTCACTGGAATGGGTCCACAAACGCAGTTGAGTTTGACATCCACTTCTGCCAGTGGAGGTAGCGTGCTCTGATGACTGCCGGAAGGTGTCCTCGGAGATCAGAGACAGGGGATCCAGAATACAGCTCCATCTATAGGGAAGTCCATTGACTATGAATGTTATTGTGATTGGCTTCAACGCTGACCTTGCTTGCAGTGCATGCAGGCAGTACACAAGTGGTCTGTCAACTGGTTCCAGCCTGTTCACCTGCATTGAGGACTGCTTCTTTGGCTTCCCAGGCGAAAATCAGTCCACTTCCACCTGGATTATGGAACTAAAAATGAGGCAGTCCAGCAGGAATCAGGAATCCAGCTGGACTGCCCCATTTCCAGTTCCATAATCCAGCTGGAAGTGGACTGATATTTGCCTGGGTTGTCTACCCTGGACATGCAGCAGCTTGCCAGGTGTCCAATTTTCTCACACTTGTGGCACCTTGTGCTGATGTGCTTGCACTCTAGGGGCCTGTCCTGAAAGCCACAGCAGATACAGGGTCCAAGCTTCCTTTTTCCCTGCTGGCTTTGTGTCTTGGCCTCTGCTTCAGTAGGTACTGGTTGGTCTTCTTGTGGAACTTCAAGTGATCGCTGGTATCCCGATCCTGAGCCCCAGAAGTAGATGCCTCTGCATGGCCTTTCTGCAGGCCTCTGCATTCCTCGAAATTTCCACAGCCTTCTTCACAATCAAGTATTTTTCACCAAAAGTCGTTGTTGCACGGTTTTGTCCCGAATGCCACATATGAGGGTAGTCCCTCAGCATGCTGCTGAGATCTGTGCTGACGTTGCAGTGCTCCGCCATCCGCCGAAGTTCGTGCGACAAACACCGCGACGCTTTTGGTTTCGAGCTGTAGTCTTGTATTGAACCAAAAGCTTTCAGCGATTTCTGATGGGGACGGGCTGAAGCGGTTGTTCAGGATAGCCATGAGCTCCTTGTATTTCTTTTCCTTCGGCGTCGCCGAGTGCTAGCAGACTGCGAAGTGCTGCGTATGTGCTAGTTCTGATGGTTGATAGAAAAACCCACTTTTTCTTTTTGTCGTCTTCAATGCTGTTTGCATTGAAGAATGTGTCCAGCCGTTCCGTGTACGACAACCAGGGTTCCTTGTTGTGCATACTCCCCCACCTTGCCAAACGTCGCCATTTCTACAGTTTCGGAACCTGTGCGGGAAGTTCGCGTAGTTTGCCTTCATGAGGAGCTGCTTGATCACTTGCCTGCTTGCATCTGGGGTTGACGACGTCCAGGCTGGTAGCGTATCCGTGATCCCGTACTTCATCACCAGTTGCTATGCTTTGCGTTCGAACATAACTTTATTTACTAACAAGCTAAGCGGCCGACAAGGCGAGGCGTCGGCTTTCACAGCTGCCGCTCATCTTCTGTTCCGTTGGTCGTGCCGCGCACTGGCTTGGGGCGCGGCGGTGACGTGATGGGCGGAGGCACGGTCTCCCTAGCAAGTCATGTAGTCGATACACTACAACAAGCAATACTCATCAGATGATACAGCAAGACTGAAACACAAAAACAAGAAAAAAAAACGAAAAAAACAGAAAAACTTCCTCTCTGAAATAAACGGAAGAAAAAGATGAAGAGTGGAAGATAACGCTGAGCATGCTGAGCGCGAGGAAGAGAGAAACATGAGGCACTGACTGCCAAGCTGTATCCGGAGAGAAAAAAAAGTAAGACAACAAACATCCTTGAGACGCACGCTGCAGAGGCTGCTCTGCGAACTGCTGCACTCATGACACGGGACTTATTTTTTAATTTTTTGTGCGTTGTCGCGCGCACATTATGACGCACAATTTTGTTTTTTCTCATTTCTGTCTGTTTGTGTTTGGATTGCTGTTTCTCCATCAACCAATGTTTAGGCCACTAGTTCATTGTTTACTGTGACCTGCCTGTGTTCTTTTTTCTCTTAATATTTGTTGTCAAGATTTCGAGATAATTGAGGTCAGTCCAGATAACTTATTGAGATAAGCTCCCATGAGCAAAATGCATTGTGCCATGGAAGTTCATTCAATGACAAGAAAATCTTTCGGCTTCACTGATATTTCGGGATAGCCGAGTTCGAATTAACGAGAGATTACTGTATAACCACGCTAACCAAAACCGAGAGGGGTTGGTGGTTCAGTTCCTGCCAGGGACATGGTGTTTCGCAGACAACCGGGCTGCATCATCATACTTTCATTACGACACTTCGTGACACTCTAAGCTTGGAACCCAGCCCTAAAGCACATTCTATGTTAAAATTGTAAACATTGAAATGGATACAACTGGAAACAGTGCACAAATAACAAAGACGAGGAAGGTGTAGACGGGACAAGCGCTGGACTTCCGACTGATTATTGAATAAAAAGAAAACCATCAAACTAACCATCCATATCACTGTCGTGTCGACATGTGCCTCAAAAGAACTACCTCATTCTCACGTAAACAAACCGAAGCTTGTCTGACGAATGTTAGCGCCTTCCTTTCAAATCTCAAATGCTTCCGGCAGTTCTCTTGCAGTTTTATCGACCTCTTTCCTAGAATCTTGATATGGTAGAAGTTTGACTTGCACATGCAAGTCACATAGTGTAAAGGAAGGTGCCCTTCCACAGTTAAACTCGGCAACAATGCGTGCTCGTTCGTCGACACAACGACCTATTTGTCCAATGCAAGCTCGACCACAACTCCGAGGGATTCAATATGCCAACCCCACCTCGCACTCAACGTACCATGTTCTGCTCAACGTACAGCAATACGTAACCGAACGAAGGCCACA